>VMDR010007125.1:15000-42046 GCA_007922815.1 Macrotus californicus | reverse complement strand
CACAATGGAATTATATAAACTTTTAAAGTAATGTTGTATACAGAAATGGAGATCACATGGAGGGTTATCAGCAGGGGAGTGGCTGAGGAGAAAGGGGGAAAAGGTACAGGGAATAAGAAGCACAGATGGTAGGTAGAAGATAGACAGGGGGAGGTTAAGAATAGTATAGGAAATGTAGAAGCCAAAGAACTCATATATAGGACCCATGGTCATGAACTAAAGAGGGGGAATGTGGGTGGGAAGGGGTGTGCAGGGCAGAGGGGAATAAGGGGGGAAAATGGGACAACTGTAATAGCATAATCAATAAAATATATTTAAAATAATAATAATAATGTATAAAAGAATGTAATATACAGCTCTATGCTAATTAATCTGAAAACCTCGTTGAAATAAAAAACTTTCTAGGAAAAAGTTTATCAAAATTCACCAAAGTGATATAAGAAAAAATGGTCAATAAGTTTGACAACAAGTCTGATAACAATTATAGCAATTACAAAGATTGCCCCTGGGGGGGCGGAGGGGGTGCCTGGCCACAGTAGCTCCATAGATGAATTCTCTTAAACATTCAAGGAACTGATCGTCTGAAGGTTGCCCAAGCCTGTTCTGAAGCATAGAGCTTTCCACTTCTACTCAAAAATCTGCATACTACTGACTTCAGAACCTAACAAAACCTTGACAAGGAGACTCCAGCAATACATTAAAAGAATAATGTATCAGGGAAGTGTTATTCCCAAAATAACTCAAGAAATCTATTCACATGAATCGCCGTATTAACAGCTCAAAGAACAATCATGTGATGATACAAATACATGCCTAAAGAAGAAATTTGGTAAAATTTAATACTCATTCCTCATAAAAATTCTTAATAAGGTAGAACTTAGAGAAATAGAAATATTCAATTATATCTGTAACATACTAAGCACTTTATATGTATTTAGAGAGGTCTGGACAAAAAGATAAATATGCAGATCTCAAGAAAGCCAACTTAATACTTAATGGTGAATAACCATAGAAACATTTGCTCAGATCAGGATGATGGAAAGTTGTCCACTCTCTCTGCTATAGTCTAGCAGTAGCCTGGCGATTGATGCAATTAGGTGGAGACGAATATGAGTTTTAGCAACTCAAAGCTCCCTACAAGTGCCAGCCATTGCTTTCGTGGACCACTCTATGGAATCAGCAGAATGCAGACTCAAGTCCTACATAAACAAGGCTTCCTCCAGACTCTCACCCCTGTCCACGCCCACCACAGCCTGCCCATCCGTATGACCGTGAAATTATGATACACGTTACCTTTCCCCTGTCCTTATGCCCCAGTCCAGTTCTTCAGGGTTTTGGGGATGTCTATAGCCCCCCACGACCTCCCTGTCCTTTGCAATAATTGCAAGCTCCTGCTTTATCTCCTGAGGACTAAGCTCCTAGAGAAACACACCCCTGCCATGACTTTAATGAGGACCGGGCGCTGAGGTCTGACTCTTTGCAGTAGCACGTTTTCTTAGTGACCCAGCAGCTCTCTAAAGACCAAATACCTTCCCTGACAGAAGGGACCTGATGGAGGGCATTTCAGGTAACGGTGGCAGATGCACAGTGCCCAAGAAGGAATTTCTGTCCTAGCTGAGCCTTTCAAAGTGTTACAGTTACTGCTTCTACCTGAGGACTGCCCTGCATCTGACTGGGCTTTTGTCATTGTTATAGTTCATTCTTTAATATCACATTTTGTGCCTGCTTTCAAAATGGAAGTCACTTACAATAAAAAAGAATAAAAATCACCACAAGTAAACATCATGTAACAACTGGGCTACCTGGAAGCCAAGGCAGAAAAGGAAATGCAGTGCGTTCCATACCTCTCACTGCTCCACAAACTGCACTGTCGGCTCCTCAAAGCAAAGTTCTTCCTGGCATTCCATTCCCCACATGCACACACGAACACACACATGCACGTGCACATGCACGCACACAAGCATTGCACCTCCAGGTGCTCCTTCACAACCATCCTCCAGAACAAAATTTCAGAACAAAATTATCTGATAAAAATTCTACGACAGAGATAAAAGCCTTTGCCTGTATATTTAAGTCATTTTTTTTTTTTTTGGAAGATATCTCCTGGGAGAGGAGGGTGCTAGCATTGTGCAAAGGCAAAATCTGGAGGAAGATTAAAAAAACTTTAGCTGGTCCTGATCGCAAATGTGAAAGTAGGCTTAATTGGTTCATCCGTGAAAAACACTCTCAAGCCTGGAAAAAAGCTCTCCACAAAGTGTTCTTCATTATTGTTATTCATCAGTGTCGATGTGTGGCCTGTTTTCAGTTCTGTGTTGAAGCCGGTGAGACATGATGGTGAAGTTGCAAGACAATGTGAAATCACTAATGCCTCTTATTAGAAAGCAGCATTTCCCTTTTCAGGGTTATGCTCCGCCATTTTTCTTATTCATTACTGATGCCACGTCAAGCTGTGAACTACTACAGGGCTGAAAATATTTCCTGCAGCCAATCTTCTTTAACAAACTAATCATCTCTCCCCTTTGGGAAGTACAAGAAATGGAGCACTGGTGATGATTAAGAGAATAACAGCATTTATATGAACCCATTGGGCTCCACGGCATCTTCTATACAGCTAAGGGAGCCCTAACTGTGTTTAAGCATCTTTCCACTGGAACTCTCATGGAGACGTCGTCTGGACAGAAGTTTCCAAACATTGTTCTCAGACTCCCTTTACTCTCTTACCAAAATTATTCAGTATCCCAAAGAGCTGTAGTTTACATATATCACAACCATCAACATTTGCTATATTAGAAATCAAACCTGAAAAAATTTTAAGGTATTTATTAATCTTATTTTTAAAAATATTTTATATGTTAACATTTTTATAAAACATAATCATATTTTCTAAAACAAAAACATGAGTGAGAAGAGTGGCATTGATATACATTTTGGCAAATCTCTTTAATGCCTGACTTCAGAGAAGACAGTTGGATTCTCCTACCTGCTTCTGTATTCAATCTGTCCCAGTACCACACGTCACGCAGCACCTGGAAAACCCCACTATCCACTCAGGAGAGAAAGAAAGGGACAAAGGAGGCACTTTATTACTAAAATAGTTGAGAGCCCATGAATCCCCTGAGAATATCTGAGGGACCTCCAGGGTCCCATCAACACATTTCGAGAACTGCTGACTGTGGATGAGATTGACCCCCGTTAGTACAAGCTCAAGCTTAACCAGCTAGTGAAGAAAGCACTAGAACTGGACAAATAAAAGCTAAACAGAAGTAGAAAACACAGCATCTATTGTAAGGGGGTTAAAACTTCTTTTGCAACAGAGTAGTGGGTTAAATTGCATTATTCTTCAAAATATCTGCAGCTCCTCCCCCCAGCTTCTCCTAAGTGGGCCCTCCCAACAGAGCCTCTCCCTGAGGGACAATTATATTCACCCACCTGGTTGTGCTCATGCCTTGCCGTCTGACTCATTTTGGCCAATGAAATGTGAGTGGAAGTGACATGTGCTACTTCTGTGCAGAAGCTTTAAGGGCCATTGCGTGGCTTCTTCATCCCTCATCTTCTCTCCCATGAAACTCACAAGGCAGCATGAAGCAGAGTAGCAGTCAACGCATGAAATCCGTGTAACAAAGTAGTCCCCCCACTGAGATTTATGGAGTTGTTTGTTACTGCAGCATAACTTAGCCTATGGTGACTGATAAAGGTGGGATACATTACAGCAAATACAGAGAAATTTAAATATTAAATAAAGTATCAGAGTAATTATCCCCACATATTAAAGAATATGAAGCCAGGGATGATGAACATCAGCATTCTCAATTTTTTTCAACAAATATTTAATTAAATGTAACAAGCACTACGGAGTCAGGACCTATGCGAGACATTGAATATTTAGAGGTGAGTAAGACGTAGTCTCAGCATGGAAGGCTAGTGGTAGCAAGCATGGCTTTAACAGTAGATCTGGATGGGAAGCCTAACTCTGCCACTCACTACTCTATGACCTCAGCAAGTTTCTCTGAGTTTTATTATTACCCTCTGTGAAATGGGGATAACAATACCTACTTCAGATGATTGTGAGAGTTAATGATATGATCATTTAAAGTAAGTAGCATATAGCCTAGCACAGTGTGTATTTTCAATAAAGACTACTTTCACACTCCCAGATGAGGGTCTTAGGGTTCTAAACTGGGGTTCTCAGTTACTTTTCTAAATTTTAGTCTTTCCAAAAATAAAAAAATGTTATATGTACAACACACATACTCACACACATATTCATTTAAGTCTGTCACTCAACAAATAGTTATTAAATACTATACCCATTTTACAAATGAGAAACCTCAAGCAGTGAGAGGTTGAATAACCTCCCAGAGGTCATATGTCAGCACCTCATTTTTTAAATGGCTCATAATACTCCACAGTATCAATAGATTAGTTTCCTTAAACCTTCCCTTTTTGATAGACATTTTCAAGTTGTGTTGTGTGTCTATAATCACAGCAAGGGAACATCCTTATACACATGTCTTTTTGTACATATGTAACAACATTTGTAGGATAAAGTCTTAGAGTTGGATGGTTAGGTCAACAAGTATAGAAATTTAAATTCTGATAGATAATTGAAATTGCCTTTCAGAAAGTCTTTGCCAGTTTATACCCCTGCCACCAGAGTGTTAACTTGCCTTTTCCCCAGAGTCTCATCTATGCTATCCCCTTAACCTTCCACGGTGGATGTCTCTGGGTCAGTGTTTGCCAAAGCATGTTCCCAACCCTCTCATTGGGCACTGCTGAGGAAAGCCTGCTGCACCAAGAGCAACCCCCTTTTGTGAGCCTGGTGGGTTAAAACCTCCTTTCTCTGCTTCCGCCCACAATGCATTTGGGGAGTCTGGCTGGAAATGGGCTTTGTTCTGCTCTGAACTACACAAGAATAATTCATCTATCTGAAAGGTAACTTGTATATTGATCCAGAAACACTGCAGGAGTGTAGCTTTTTCATTGATTATTTCATAATGGGTCATTTCATTTCTATCTACTTCTGACTTCCCTATCTAACTCAGAAAAAAAACAGGCAACCCTGAGCACATAATTCATCTCAGTGGAAAGCATTTTGCCTGCATTCACATTAGCTCAAACAGTGACTCTGCAGACCTCCGAATCATTCAGAACAATGTGAAGATGGCTCTTCCAGCCTGCCTTATTCTTGTTTAATGCTTGGGCAAGAAACTAAAGGAGCATTTAGTTTGAAGCAAATTACGTCACATATTTTCCTGGAATGAGACAAAAACAAATATAAAACGTCTTTCAATGGAGTGAGCCCACATTGGCAAGAGCACTCGCAGTCACTGCCATTGTGTGATCTTAGCCAATTTACAACAATATTCATTGAATTAATAACGATCAGCTAGAGCCTGATACCCAGGGCTCCATTCGAGGGCAGCTGCCCTGACATTTAAATATTTATTGATGATAATTGGATAACAGATAGGGATGGGCTCAGCCAGAAGTAAATTCAAGCTGCTTGCACAAGCATCCTAGCCAAGAGTCCTCCTCGGGCCACAGAGATGCAGCACCAAAAGAAATGGGGTGACAGGAACTTGGAGAATACGTGAACCCTAAAAAATGAGTCCTATAATTGCTCTGTGTAGTTAAAGGTAAAGGCAAACTTCTTAAACATCATTTTTAACCAAATTGCCAACAAAAGAGAATTTGGAATTCAACACTTTGACTTCTGAATTCTGAATTTTCTCTCCTATTTCAAAAAATATTTGAGTGCTACTGGGCATTTGGCATTCGATCTGTAGAGAGGCTAAAAGGAGCCCAGAGAGTAAGAAATAGAAGAGGTGGAAGGTAGAGAAAAAAAAGGCAAGAGAGGGAGAAGAAATTGATCAAAAATAAAACACTGAAAAAAAATTACCATATAAGATCCTTTTCAACTCATGACCTGCCTTGTTAGCACTTAGAAACATTTCATCATTATTTCCCCAAGAGATGCAGCCTGCTGCTTCTATCTGACACACAGGAAAATTACAAAGCTAATCTAGCTAGCTGTGTTTATCACCTTACTGGAGTATTTATCAGTCAAGATATGCCAAGTTATGCTGCAGTACGAAAGAACCCCAAAGTCAATGATCGAAAACCACAAAGGTTTAGTTTGTGTTCACACCACATGTCCATCTCAGGCTGCCAGGGCATCCTGCTCACCACAGTTACCCAAGGATGCAGGCTAACAGAGCAGCCAATCGCCCTTCAGGAGGCTCTTGCATCTATAACTTAATGTTCTGGCCTGGAAGTCAATGGCACTAATGACTACCATGGAGGCCATACTTAAGACAGGTCCGGCTTTGAATCCCTTCTCTGCTTCTCACTAACCAAGTGAACTTGAAAATGTTACTTATATACTTGGAGGCTCAGATTCCTTATCTGAAAACTGGGATATCATTGTAGAACCTAGCACATACCTGGGGCTCAGTAAATGAGGGGCTTTTGTCTTTTTACCACATGAAAAGATTTCCAAAGAGCCCAGTGAGCTCACACAAAATTCTTTAAAGTATATATTACACCACTATTCTGGCATGTCTCCAGGCTCTCGCTGCCACCTACTGTGGCTTCTAATAGTTCGACACCTCAATTTTGTACATGGTGAAAGGTCATCTGAAGGTGGTTGAAGCATTGAGTCAAGGCTGTTCCCTAGTCAAGAAGATGTAACATCCAACTTCGTAAGTCCTGATTTCCACTACAGTCCTCTCTCTCATTGCTCTGCTCTACCTTTTATGCCTGGGGATGAGGAGGAAGAATGATATACACACCCCAGGATAGCATCTTCAGCAGCAAGCCTTTAGACAAGGGCTAGATAAGTCAAAATGTTATCGTCACTATTTATATGCAATGATTGCCCTTCACAACTATATTTCCCATAATAACTAAGAAAAATTAAAGAGATTCAAAAATGATTACTACTCTAATAATCATAATAATGACTAACATTTGCTAAGAAGTTGCCCTGGGCTAGGTTCTATTCTGTAAACATATAGAAAATTACCTCATATAATCCTCACACTGACCGTAGAAGGTAGAAAGGTGATACTACCGCATTTGGAAGGTGAGAGAGCTGAGGCACCATGAGGTGGAGTATCTTGCCTAAGGTCTCCCTAACAGTATGTGGCAGTCGGGAGTCAGGCCCAGACAGATTTATTCTGAAGCCCATGTCCTAATTACGATGTAGTCATTATTTTGAAATCCTGCTTATCCGAAGGAGAGAGTAGCAGCTGATGCACCTGTTCCATAGGTCCAAGGGCTGCACTAAGATGGGCAGGTTCATTCAGGCATACTGTCTTACTCTTGTCTGTGAGAATACTCAGCGTCGCCCTAATCAACTGACAAAGATCTTGAACATGTAAAGAAAAAGAAAAAGACCAGGGGCAGGCCAGAGCCAACAGAAGAGGACCCACTGATGTTTACTGAATGAGGGAAGGGCAAATTCGTCATCACTACTTGAAGAAAACTCAAATAGATGCTCTTCCTGTGGTAGGTAGTCAACAGCATCCCAGTCAAAATAAAGTTCATTATTTCTACTTTGTCAGCCCCTTAACACAGACATGCATGCCAGGTTCTGGATAAGGAGTCTCACTGCACCACTGCCTTGTCATAAACCAAGGAAGACAGTTCATGGAACAATGTCTCAGGGAAGTGTCATAGGGCAGAGGCAGGAGAGGGGACTCATGCCTATCTCCAGGGAGAGAAGGGAGACCCCATGGATGAGGCAGGCGAGCCCCATCAGGCCTGACAGGTACTATTTCCATGTTACAGAACCAATACATTAGAGAGAGAATTTAGTGCCTATTATATTAATATCCACCTAAGGATATTTTTTAAATTCTGTATCTAGGAATTTTCAGGGAGGACCAAGTAGTTTGTGCTAACCCCCAAGATATTATGGTTAATGCTCTGTCAAACAAAACAAATCACTTTCCAGATGAAGACAATAACATTAAATATAATTTTCTGAGTGTTTTTAAATGAATAACCAATTAGCAATCACTGAGTCATGAACTAATAGAACTTACTAGGTTCCCCTTCCTGATTTCTTTGAAATATTTGGAAATTAGCAGGATGTGATTAATCAGACTGAGCCCGTAAGCTGTTTTTAAGTCTTTGTTCCTTTCTTCTTTCACATGACAAAGTGGGCCACAGCTAGCCATTTCTGTGATCACAGCGTATGATCACTATGGCTAAGTGGAAGCGCAGGGGTAACAGCAATTGGCCGGAGCAGGTCAGGACGCCGTCCAGGCCTTGTCACTAAGAGACCCTCGGATCCCACATGTCCTTAGCTGTGCTTGCTGAGAAAGACTCGGCCCAGTGGGCTGGTGAATGGTCCATGGTGCACTCCAGCGATAGGGCTCAGGGACATAGGGCATTGAAAACTTGCAAGGGAGGTGGAGGCCGATCCTAACATTCAGGCCCTGAAACAATTATGTAACAGTCACTGAAGTTAGGAACTTGTTATCAGTGACCCTGCAGTCAAATGGAAGAGAACAGCCTCACTGCACCAACCGTCAGGATAGCACTTTGCCTTTTTGACTGTCAATGAGCCTTGACTTAGAAATTGTGGACGAACCTCTTCAGTCTGAGTCCTGAGCGGACTTGTAGCTCTCAAGACGACAAGTGGCCTCCCTCCCATCTTCATGCTTTTCTGGGCTAGGTCATGGTAGCCACTTAGGGAATGGGCACTCAGCACCACCACCCTACCTACATACCTGTTCCAGGAACTAAGTTGTTACTCCCCTCTGGGCAGGAACTACCTATCATGTGGCCTTGTATAGAAGCCACAGTACCTGTACCATTAATATCCTAAATGCTTTCGTCAAACTGATGATACCTGTGCATATTGTCTTTAATGGTGTCACGGCCCTGCCAATAGGTACCAAAACGTATCAGCCCTCACCTCCTACAAGCATAGTGGTTGTGCATGGTTTCGCAGAGTGCCAGGGTCTCGTCATGGAGGGGCTTGTGGACGGCTGCTGAGGGAGGAAGGGGGAAGGAGAAGGCCAAGAGGGTAGTCCATCTACCCCACCTCCACAATCAAGGCTTCTGCACTATCAGTCTAATACCTCAGGGCTATGGTCTTTCACCTGAAGAGGGGTCTGGTTCTTTAAAAAGCCTGAAAATCAAGGAAATGCCACAATTCGAAAAATAAAATCAGAATTTAGTGTGCCCCATCAAAGAGAAGCAGCTCACCCTACTGGGTAGCTCAGCTGGTTAGAGCATCATCCCGATAGGCCACGGTTGCGGCTTTAATCCCCGGTCAGGGTACATACAAGAGGCAACCAATGAATGTGTAAAAAAAAAGTGGAACAACAAATTGATGTAGCTCTCTCTCTCTTTCTCTCCTCCATCCTCTCTCTCTAAAATCAATACATTTTTTTTTTTTTAAACAGAGAAGCAGCTTGGTGTATAGTAGTGTCCTGGGTTTCCAGAGTAAGGTATTTTTCTTTCTCAACAGTGAACAATAGTTACCTCTCAGCACTCCAAGAAAAAACAGCAACCCTGAGTGCCTCAACAGCCTAAAAAAGAAGTTATGTAAAAAAGAAGAGACATGAATAAAACAAGTAGGAAAACAGCAGCACTATGCCACCATGGAAATGCTATCCCGTTACCTTGCTTCATGGGAATCTACCCAGCTGTCGTGACAGGAACGGTCAGACCCAGCTATCGAAAGCTTCACACAGTTTGAAGGACACGGAGGGACAAAAGGCTGAGTCGAGTCTGCTTTCAGAGGGCCCGTGGTGACCTACCCACTGGCAGTCTTGCTGAGTCTACAGACAGAGAGAAACTAGACCCCAGGCTGAATCATGTGTAGTCAATTCTGGATGCATCTCCAGACAAAACAGCAGTCAGACACCCTGGCACCAAAGACACAACCAAGAAAACACTGGCAAAAGATCTGTTTACCGGTCTGCAATCCCAAAAGAATCCACAGCAAAAAGTCTTTCACTTCAGTGCATCAGACCATTTTCGTCTTGGCTTTCCCTGCAACACACACAGCCGGAGGTGAAACAGACGTGTGCTGTTTTAATGCTCATCCATCAGGCAACAAATGCTATCCAAGGTGGTAGAGCAGGACCATCTTCCCAGAAAAACCCAGACTTCAAGATCTAAAGGGTTCCTGTTAATCCTAGAAGCCCCTGTGTGGGGACCCTTCTGCCTGTGAAGCCCCCCTAATCTGTTCAGCCTCCTGGGGACCAGACAAAGGTAGGGGGTCTCACTAGCCAGAAAGGAGAATGGGAAACAGTGTTGATGATGGATGGAGAAAGAGATCCCAGGCTTGGATAAGGGGGTCTCAGAACTCTCAGCCTGCTTCTGGTTCACGGGCCAGAGCAGCTTTTCCACGCAGAAATTCTGATGTCTCCTCTCTGGACATCTCCCTGCCTTACCTCTACTTGACTTCCCTGCCATTCATCACCCCTAACACTTTTCCACTGACAAGCTCCCTTCAGAGCAAGCCCAGGTGACTATTGCTTCTGAGGCCATAGCCCCACAACACCAATTACCCAAAGGAGCTTCTTTGAAGAGCTCAGGGAAGGTCAGTTTACATGATCTTTACTCTAAGCAGTAACTCAGAAGCTTCAGGCCATAGTGTCCCCAATGTTTCTGCCTCAGAGCTGTGTACCTGAAGACCTGGAGGTGGAAAAGGACAAAGCTGTGTGGATTGTGCACAGTGTTGCTTTCTCTGATGCTCAGAGAACTTCCCCCCATCTGACCCAGCCTACGGGACTCTGAAGTCACGAACTAATTCTTTCTCTCCTCAAAAAAGGCAGTTCACTACTACTGCCAAGGCAGCCCCTTATCTTTAGTTTGGAAGGAGGTTCAGCAGCTTTTCTAGGGGATAGCTTTGCTCTGGTATTTGTATTTTATCTATAGAAAAATTTAGGGACATTTTATAAACCCTAAAGACTTAAACTGGATTTTTAGAGACTCATTAGCTCATGAAATCTTAGGCTACGTCATTGCTGAGTGAGAGCCAACAGAAAAGGATCGGAAATAGGTCTCTGGTGAGCACATGGTGTGGCAGAGTAAGAATTCTCTACAGCCAGGGGCCGCACATGACCAAGAGGGGAAAACTGTTCTAGTTCTCAGTTCTCTCTGTGCCAACAAGTTGCTCAGCTGCCCAGAATTCATCTGGGAGGAGTCCCACAGGAATCCAGCAGTCACATCAGAGCAAGGGAATTTGTTCAGTCATTAGAATGGAAAGTCACAGCAGGAACCTTCTCATATCACTGATTCACAACAGAGATTTGCAGCCCTTAGGGGCCGAGCCATCATTTAGCTTACCAGGAAGGAAAGGCATCAGGCTCAGTCAGTAGGGTCCTCTCAGTACAATAGGATTTCAAGGCTGAAGGCATGCCGACCAGTGCCAAGACAAAAGAGAGAAGAAGGGACCACCAGGGCAGGGCCAGGTAAACAGCAAAGCCGTGAAAGGCAGTGGCAGCTGTCATCACCCTCTGGCTCTGAGTCCCCAACCCAATCAAACTTGCCCTGGAGATGCTGGACGTGGACTCCCTCTGCAGAGCCCCCATCTCCCACACAGCCACGGCTTCTTGGACAGCCTGGTCCGTGGACAGTCATCTTCCCTTAAAACTGAATAATATAGGACAGTGACCTAGAGGGAAAGCTCAAAAGGCTCTTCACTTTGAACTCTAACACTTATGTTAGATTATTCTTAGCCTACATTCCTTAGGCAAGAACTGAAGGTTACTGCTTTAGTTTGAAAGGACAAAATGAAGGGAGAGGAGGGTGAGCCAGGGGAGGCTGGGAAGTAAAGGCAGGTTAATGTCTCACTGTGCAGGCCACTGCTCCCCACTAGTCTTAACAACATGCAGCCATTGCCCAATAGGTGTGCCTTCTTGGCCACACAGGACATCTCTGGTCAGGCTATACAGAGAAAAAATGTACCTGAGGACTGTCCATCAAAGGGAAAAATGAAGAGAGAATTTATCTATCTATCTCCAGTCTCATTGGCCATAATGTCACCCATGGGCTTCACTTCCCTGCACTTCTGAGTTGCATCGAATGGTACCCCTGCCCCTGGGGAAGCCAGCCCGTCACCCCATGCTAGATGCTCATTCACATCCAGGGATGCTGGGAGGAAGCAGAGACCCTGGGCCTCAGAACCGCCCAGAGGCCTGCTGGTCGATCCCCACCGCAGCAGCTCAAATGGAGTAAGCTGCTGCATCTGGGAGACAGGCGAGGCCGAGAGACCAAGGGACACCTGAGATGTGTCAGATAAAATGACATGACATCCAGTGAAAGGAAATCGTTACCCCTGGGGTCAGTTCTGAATCCATCACTGGAACTGACAGAAGCTGAAGGTTAGGAAGTCTGATGTGAAACAAGGGGCTCTCTGCCTGTCCAAGTGACCTTCAGGAGCGGAAGACGCCTGATGCCTCGCTGCACCTGCTCCGAGACAGGCTTCCGATTCTCCTTCCACAAACAGTCATGGGCCAGGTGGACTCAGGTTTGGCCCATTGGGAAATTGTGGGACTCCTCGCTAGTTCTTGGTTTGATGACGCATATCAGGAAGCCAAAAAGAACTATGCACCCCCTTTTCTGTATGCTGAAACAGCATAGCATGAGGCTGAGCAATTAAGGAGGGGCCCTAAAATCTGACTGCCTGATGTCTCTGGGGCCACCACTTCCCATTTATGTGACCCCCCCACGCTGTTCTCTCATATGTAAAAATGGGCATAAAGTTAGGGCCTCCTAAGAGCTGTTGTGAGGATGGAAGACATTCCCAGCTCCTACACTTGGCACTAGAAGTAGTGAAATATTAGCTATTACTAGTAGTAAATAGAAATTCTCTTGCCCATTATTATACTAAATTTTTCGTCCTAGCAGCCAAAAAGTCAGGAGGTAAATTGCAATGGCACTGTGTACAAACTTGGTTATTTCTCCTGATTTCCCCCTCTACCGTCTGCGCTGTCGGGGGAACGTCCTTTGTCATAGCTGCACCTTTTGCCTCCGTTTCCATCCTGTTTTCCTCCTTTAACCAGCCCCAGCCCACTCCCGGTTTTCCAGACAAAGAAACTGGCAGCTGGCTTGTGTCCTGCACCGAACACCCTTTCCAGGGTGGGTGCCTAGCTGAGTGCTGACCCTTCCATGGTTTGTGTCTGGAAAGGGCTTCACCGTCCATTAAAAGGTGAGTGCGGCCAGCCAGGTAGGATCCAGCTGTCACCATCTGGAGTGTCAGGGACAGGGGGATGCTGAGGAGGAGGAGCTGGAGGAAGAGCCCCTAAATATGCACAAGTCACTCATCAGGCCATTGCAGCCTCCAAAAGCCCATGACCCTCCCCAAGCTACTTAGTAGTGGCCGGCACCCTCGGGTGTGGGAGGCTCCCCACCCCATCTTACCCTCCTCTGCATTCTGTTTCCTAGAACAGTGAGTCTCTCCAGTGATGGACAGTTTATTACCCGAGATTTAAAACTCAAAGCCTCAGGGTACAAACCGTTGCAATTTCCTCAAGGCTCCTTGGGTCCCCAAAGGTCACACTCACCTGTGTGATCCCTTCACAGCTATCAGAAGGTCCCCACCGCCCATGGTGCTTGCCCTGAGCTGGCAGCTTGCCAGCATGACCTTTCCTACCGTAGAGAGGGCTCATATGAGGTACTGGGAGGAGAGGAGGGGGCTCGCAGCTGCAGGGCCTACCTCTTCGTGCTGCATGCCCCGTGCTCCCTGAAACTCGTCCCAGCTGTCCTAGAGTCTAACCACCTCATCAGCCAGGAAGGTGTGTGGGCCGCAGAAAATGAAACGGTATCAAGGACCCCCGCCCTATGAAGTAGAAGAAAAGAGCCCTGCTCCTTAGGAACTGCTGATGGGCTTCTCCTCGGTGGGGCGGGTTGGGGGGGGGGGGGTTCTCCATGTCCCCAGGGCCTTTATAGTTACCTCCATCATCTCGGCCTGCAGGTACAGACTGAAGATGGGAGGTGAGCCCCAGAAAGATGGAGGAAGACTCACTGCAGACCACCCAGAGCCCTTAGTGTCAGGAATTCCAGACAGACCAGGAAAACTGGGCTAAAATGAAGGGCCTGGTCTCGTGGTTCTGGGAAACCATGATCTAAAACAAAACAGGCAAAGAAAATTCCAGTACCATCCACCAGAATCAGGCCTGCTAACTTAATACAGGCCCCAGCTAAGCCCAACAAAATGGGCACAGCCATTTGAATTTTATAACCTCTGACTCAGACTGCCAAGGTTTAACATTAATTTTATATAAATCAATTTAATGTCTGTATCTGAGCCCCCGTTCTGCTGATGGTAGCCAACTTAATCTGGTCAAATTTTAGTAAATGTTCTTGCATGCTGTGTCTTCCCTAGCCCCACACCGGGCCTCCCTCAGCCCCTCCTTGCCCTTCCAGGGGGCACAGGACCTTTGGGGATTCTTTTTGTACCAAGAGGGGTGCCAGGGCTCCAGCAGGCTCCCTCGGAGCCCTGGCTGTCCCCCAGTCACCTGTGACTTCTCCACCTCTGTGGATACCACATACAGGGAACACAGTCTCCCACGGTCTGGGGTCACCCATGCTCTGGGGTCACCCCCACTTATCTGAGGTTTCCATCAACATCTTCCCAACCTGGTGCTTGACTCTGATGGTTTGATCCTTTCTCTGAAATACTCCCGATATCAAATTCAACTTATCTCCTTTTCTAACTCAAAAAAAAAAACAAAGCCAAAGACACTCTCCAAAGCCAAGAAAAAGTTTGTATTTGGCAGGAAAGACGGTTCTTATTTAATTATTCATTCTTTCCAATTCTATTATTTATAAAGTCAACCTTATGCTCCTTCAGGTTTTTTGACTTTGGGAACTCAGTAGCAATAATAACAATAATAATGATGTTGGTAACTTTTAAATCGCAACAACTTTCCTTCTCTTGACAAGGAACTGTGGGCTTCCTGCCCCTGGTGTAGCCCAGAAAGATACACGACCACGTGGCCACTGATGGAGCCTCCCCTGATCCAGGCGCCCGCCCTGGGGATTGAACTAGAAAGAGCAAAGAAGATAAGTGTTGTGTTTTGCAAATAAGCGACCTTGTAGGACCCAGAGGAAGTCAAAACGTCTTACCCCAGACCAGCGCTGTACAAGCATTGGCCCCACGGAAACAAACGGCCCCTGCTGCCAAAGGCTGTGGCTGTCCCACGTGTCCAGAAGGGAAACACCAGCTGATAATGCTGTCCTTCAACAGCCATTTCTTTGTTACTTTCCCTCTTCTTTGGGAGATCCCTATAACTGAAAAATGATGGGAAGAAAATTGAGAGAAGATCAGAAAGGTGTCACCAGACTATTTACTAGCCCATAAAATTTGGAAACTTTTAGAAAAACGTAGAGATTGTTTTTTCTCAGACACACATGCATCCATAATAAATGATATGTTATTTTATTTCTAATGTCATTTTACTTTTTCTTTTACTATATAAACTACAATTCTTTTTTTATTTATTTATTTTTAGAAAGAGGGGAAGGGAGGGAGAAAGAGAGGGAGAAAACGTCAATGTGTGAGAGATACATCGATCAGTTGCCTCTCACACACCCCAACTGAGGACCAGGCCTGCCACCCAGGCATGTGCCCTGACTGGGAATCAAACCAGCGACCTTTCGTTTCTCAGGCCAGCACTCAATCCACTGAGCCACACCAGCCAGGGCCAAATTACAATTTCTAACATTGATGTAATACTTTTACCATCGATATTCAAATTTCCTCAGTTGTCCTTATGCTGTCCTTTAGAGCCTGATTTTCCCCCAACATGCAGGAACCAATCAAGGACCATACATTCATTTGGTTGAAACGACTCATTAATTTTCTTTACTCTGGGATAGTTCCCATACATTGTGTCTTTTATGACATTGAATTTTTGAAGAATCCAGGCCAGTTGTTTTGCAGAATGTCTCCAGATTTGGGTATGTTTAATTGTTTCTTCTTGATTAGATTCAGGCTCAACATTTCTGGCAAGAATCCCACACAGGTGGTGCCGTGTCCTCCCACATCGCACCAAGGCCAGCGTGCCGATTTGTCTGTTCTCGGTGATGTTATTCGATCACTTAGTTAAGGCAGTGCCTGCCAGAGCTCTCCATCATAAAGTGCCCTTTCCCCTTTTTAATTCGTAAGTAATCTAGGAAATGATACTTTGAGACTGTATGAATATTCTTTTCCCCAAAACCCTTTACCCAGTGGTTTCAGCATCCATTAATAATTCTTACCCGAATTAACTATTACTGTGGTGGCTGAAAACTAATGGTTTTCTATCATTCCTGTGTTTGCTAACTGGCATTCATCTACAAAAAAAAAAAAAAAAGGTTTTTCCTTCTCCATTCCCTTTTATATTTAGTATAAATGTAGACTGGTAGATTCTTTTTCAATGCAATATGTTACTATCCATTACTTTTATTATTAACTTGAATGCTCAAGTTATCCCAAATTTGGTTAGGGGAGCCCCTTTAAGCAAAGCCTGTGTCCTTTTGACATGTCCCCTTCGCTTTTGAACACATTGTGCTGGTATTCAAAGTGAAAGAAGGAGATTAAGGGAAATGTAGAAGAAAGAAAACCATGAAGGACTGGACAAGGGGGTAGTCATGGTGACAATGGCAATTGTTTTCAATTGACACAGAGATCTCATTTTCAACGATCGCTTCCCATCGTCCACCGCGGAGGTCCAGACTCATTCAGAAGACACAGCAACGCGCCTGACAGAAATCTGAGCAAGGAAAATCTCTGGGGAAGAACTCAGGGTCTGCCCCCTGATGGGTTAAAAATTGTTGCTGTGCTTGGCCAATAGCCCTTTTTCAGAAGGGTGTAGAAAGGTAGGCTCGTCCTGAAAGAGGGGAAGGCCAGCACAACTCATTGGTCCTTGGGTGTTGAAGGAGAACCGAGATTCCCAAGAAGGGAGTGGTGTGGGGGCTGTTATGTGAACCCACTCCAGCACGTCCTGAATGTGGGGGAGAGGCAGCTGGGACGACTGTAAAACCTGCCACACACAGGAGCTCAAACAACACGGCTTCGGGAGCCTCCTAGCAGGTGGCAGCACTATGGGAAGGGCACCGCTCTTTCCTTTGGCAACGCAGCCCCAGGTAGCTTTGTTTTCTCTGCTGGGGGGACCATCTGCACCTGGTGTGACAGAGCAGCCCCTGAGGGTGGAGACTTCTTCAGGAGTACCTGGAAACTGACCCCAGAAGTACTTCAAATATTAGAGAAGACAAACCATTTGGATAATTCTGCACGCACAGAAGAGGCAAACACCCGATCAATACACAAAAGAAATATACCTGGGTGGCACACATGAAAAGTACAGTCACCCCTGGAAACAAAGCTTCACGGAGGTCCTGCTATGTCTCCAGGTCCACTCGCTGGTTAGCGCTGCTTGTCAGGCTTGGCATCCTGGCCCAGTGTTCTCTGCAGCTAGCAAAAAGAAAATGAAGAACTCCAGAAGAATGGAAAGAGAAGAGAACAAATCACCGTAGGAAAAGAATGGAGACGAAAACAACCTAGGAATAGCCATAGAATGCCGGCAACAGCCAGAGGCCGGCTCAGGAGAACACCAAGAAAGGGATGTGAAGGGTCAGGACATGCCTGACTAGCTCTGCCTCAGATGAACAATGATCATGGTCTAAAGAAAAACAGAGAGGAAGAGTGTAGGAGAAACTGAACCTCGAACAACACAGAAATGACCACAAAGCAAACAGGAGACAACAAGAACGATGAGAAAGAGTCAGTGCCTACCTAGCCTAGGGAACCTTCCATTCATTCGCTGGGCATCCCTCCCTGTCCGAGCTGTTCATGACACACATGTGCCTTCACCGACACACTTCGGCAATAGCGCAGCATCAGCCCTCCGTGGGAACGGCAGCCAGGCCCTCTTGCACACCTTTGCGTTTCTCTTGTAAATTCCTGAGCATCACTTGGGAAAAACCCTTTCCTTCCAAGACCAAGTTTGCTCACATGCATTGTCCGTTGCCTCCCCCTAGTGACTGCGTGTGTGCGGTACACTGAGAACCCATCGGGGCCGCTGGAAAATTGAAGGACCCAATGAAAACAGGGCTAATGCCTCTTGCACGTGCCGTGCACTGAGCGGTCCTCAGAGGGCTTCCGCACAGGTAACCGATGTGTCCTGACAACAGCCCTGTGAAAGGCCGACATCGCTCCAGAGCCTTCGGTCAAAACTGGAGAAAAACGACAACCTAGAGGTTCGGAGTCAGGCCTGCATTTGAGGCCTGGTGCCACCAGGCATCCCTTTGTGATTTCCAGCCAGCGGCTTAAAATCTGCACCTCCTCTTCCGCGGGTGGGCAAGGGGGTGGAGCCTGCAGGAAGGACACCACCAATACGGCTTGAGCTCTGGGCCTGGCAAGGCGAGGCCGGCAGAAATGTGAGGACCGTCGCTGCCACTGCTACTGGTGTGGCTCGCGGCATCTCTCAGGAGGGCTGTGCACATCCTTAGAAACCCATCTAATGCTTTCTGGCCCTGCTAGGAGGCATTTCTTCCTTGGATCTAGTTGAAAATCATGTCATGGTTACTACTGAAATCCACTTTCTTTTGTTCAGTTTTCCTTATCTTCCAATCATTTCTCCCTGGCTTATGACCTGTGTACAGTTCGCTGCTAAAGGAGAACCTTGGCACTACAAGAGTCCTGTCCAGCCCTCCCTCAGCTTTGGCCTCAGCCCAGAGCCATGTGCAAATCCCACAGGGCGCCCTTCCTTGGGGCGCCCCCATTCCTATGAGAGTCGCTGTGTCCACCCCCTGAAACCCAGGGAGCTGAGCACAACCAGAAGAACACCTTCACACTAGACTTTGTTCAGAATGAATTCTCTTCCTCAGAGACGTTATCCCCTGGTAGATAAAGAGGAACAAGCGGTTATGAGAAAGGGCAGAAAAATCCATAGGGAGCTCAGACTTATTATCACTGAGCAAGCTTATAAAATGCGTGCGAGCACACACACAAACCCACAGAGGTACAGAGCAATTACAGACTCGTGAGATCTGCTTGGGGGAGGTGGGAAGCAGCTCCTGCAATCAGCCACCAAAAATAGCTCCGGCACCTGGACCAGGCAGATGTCAGGATGCAGAGCAAGCAGCTTGTTCCTGAGCAAACACCTTTGACACAACAAGAGTCACCTGGGCTGCCCTCATCACCGGTGCTGGCCTCTGCCTCCACTTCTTGAAGGAGTCAAGAATCAGACCCTGCCAGGTCCCCGTGGAGTCTTACAGAACACTCATGGGAGGTGGAGCAAAAAGGGAAATCAGAGACTAGAAACACCACCCTGCCAACTCTAAGGTGCAGAGGACTGGAATTCTCTACAGTGCAGTTAGAGAACTCGGACTCCTGTCCCCAGAAGGGTCGCCTCTGTTCCTTCAGTCAGCCCTGCAAGTCCACACCAAGGGCCGACAGGACATAGCAAACCAGGGACCCACTCCGCAGACCCACCCCCAGGAGCCGGGGACACTTGGGGATCAGAGATCATCCTATTTGCACTCAACAATTATCTGTTCGATTGGACTGAAGGGTTCTAGTCACATGTACTGAATAAAACCTAAGCCCTGGCTGGTGTGGCTCAGTGGATTGAGTGTCAGCCCACAATCCAAAGGGTCACTGGTTCGATTCCCAGTCAGGGTACATGCCTGGATGTAGGCCAGGTCCCCTGTAGGGGGGAGCGAGAGGCAACCACACCCTGATGTTTCTTTTCCTCTATTTCTCCCTCCCTATCCCTCTCTAAAAATAAATAAATAAAGTCTTTAAAAAAAAAAAATCTAAAAGATGCCTCACAGTGTTAGGTGATGATAGATTAAGGATGCAAGACCAAGAAGTTGCAGCTCTTGCCTTGGGAGAGGAGCATTCACTAAGCACCTTCTAAGTGCTAGGCCCTGTTAGATGTTTGACCCACGCTTTTCCTTAGTCCTCACAACGTCCTATGACGGGACTAGGATTCCTGCTTGACAGATGCAGAGACTGGAGCTCCGAACGTGTAGATCACTCACCCATAACTGTAGCTTGAGGGACAGAACAAGGACTTGGAACCAAAGCCTCGTTACTTTGAAGTGATGCAATTACAATGCTGACCTCCTAAGAGGTGGTAAGTGTCACTATTGGTGAGAACTGTCACCTAACAAGATGGTACGCCCAGTCAGGGACAAGCTTGGTTAAGGCAGCCTTTGGCAGGCCAGCTGTGCGCCAGGTCAGCCCAGTCTGGACACAAAATCTTGGCTGCAGTTAGGTGGGTAACCACGTCACTCAGACACTTGGAAGGGATCTTTCACGTAATGAATCCAGGCAAAAGGACCAGATAAATCACATTCACGCTGGGGTGTGGGGCTGAGAACTTCGGCTCCACCTCACATTGCCCGGGCAAAACCTTGACTGGGCCCCTCAGGAGCTGTGTGATCCCGGGAAAGTCAATGAATCTCTCTGAGTCTCACTTTTCTCATTTGAAGACGATAATAATAGAATCAACGTCATTTAGTCTGAAAGTTAAATGAGACCATCTACTTACAGTATTCAGCACAGCAGCTGGAACATAGCCTCCGCTCAATAAATTTTCACCACCAGTGTCACCATCAGGCAGTGAGCAATCAGAATTGCACACAACAAAATATAAAGAGCCTGCAGGGGGGTGGACACTGGTGTTAACTCCCAACCTCCCTTGCTAGGAATTGGTGGACAGCTTTAGTCAGATACAGCCAAAGGAAGCGCCTCCCTTCTCTTTGGTTTTGCCTTTTACACAGATCCCGTCTCGTGTGACACAGGCCCTCCTCTTCTCCTCACGCTGTGCCGGGCGGAAGGCCAAGGTTCCAGGCTGTCAGTGACTGCCAGCGTGATCACCGGACATTCCTGGGGGCTGCCATGGAGTCCGGTGGTAGTACCTCTGAGGTCCGAGGAAGGGAGCCTCCAACTGCCCTGCTCGCCAGTGCCTTGCCACTGTGGCTGGTCCCTGTCCTGGAATCGGTCCTGAATACTAATGCAAGGAATAACTAATACGGGCTCCAAGTCCACATGTAACTGTAAATAAAGCCCCTCTCTACTATATTTTGAAAGGCTAGATAGTTTCTTTCTTTAGTACCGCTTGTTAATACATATGTGCAGGGTGCTACAGTGTATTCAGCAGGGGTCTCCAGAGAAACAGAACAAATGGGTGTGTGTGTGTGCATGTGTGTGTGTGTGTAATGAAAGAGAGAGAGAGATTATAAGGAACTGGCTCACATGATTACAGACGCTGACGAGTCCCAAGAGTCAGCAAGCTGGAGACGCAGGAGAGCCGATGGCACAGTTCCAGCTCTAAGCTCAGCAGGCCTGAGACTCAGGAAGAGCTGATGTTTCAGTCCAAGCCTGAAGACAGAAGAACCCATGTCCCAGGTCAAAGACAGTCAGGCAGGAGGAATTCCCTCTTTCCCTTGGGAGGGTCAGCCTTTTTGCTCTATTCAGGTCTTCAGCTGATTGGAGGAGGCCCACCCACATTAGGAGGAGCAATCTGCTTTCCTCATTCACTGATTCAATTGTTAATCTCACCCGGAAACACACTCACAGACACACCCTGAATAATGTTCGACCAAACACCTGGGCACCCACGGCCCAGGCACGTCCACGCAACATCAACCATCCTGCGCGAGGTAAAGGTTTTCCTCTCTGGACTGCAGCTGTGTCTCCCCCAACCGCTCCATTTTCTGGCCACAACTCAGCCATGCTAAAGGGGTTATACTCTGCTTTTTCTGGTTGCAAGTTAACTTCCAGACTAGGAGCCGAAAAGCACCCCCTATAACACAGCAGCAAAACCCCCCAAATGAAATTTCCTGAGCAACATGCTCATGAGCTGCAGCCACGCAGTGAGAAGGGAGCAGCCAAATCTTAGTGGCCAGACCTGGTTTGAATCCTGGTTCTATCTCTTCCCTGTTGATGGATCTTGGAAATGCTACTTCTTCTCTTGAATCCTCAGTTTTCTCATCCTTCAAATGGGCGTTACAATATGCCATGGTTGGCAGGAAATCAAGATGATAAAAGTGACGTGTGTGGAATACTTGACCCTGTGGGGCAAGTAGTTAGTGGGGCTTCGTCATTGTTCCCATGGAACCTCAGCGGAGGCCCCGGGTGCCGCAGCTAGGGCGTGGTTTCTGCCCTGCGTTTCGCCCTGCCTGACCACGCAGGCCCTCCGCGGCCTGGTGGGCAAACAGTTCTCCGTGGTGCCCTTGGTGCTGGTCTTGCTGCTGGGCCTCATTAATCGTCTCAGAAATCGCTAAGACACCACCCTCCTGAGGCTCCTGCTGGGCCCCAGAGAGCTCACAGTTCTTCTCATTAGAAGACGAGCATCCTCTGTCTCCACTTCTCACAGCCAGCCCCCAGAACGCATTTACGACAGTCATCAAAGCAGCGTGACCCGTTGACTCAGACTCGAATGAAGTAGGTGTCCCCAACCCCATTCCTCTGGAGCTCTCTCAGTGAGTTCCAGTCCCACCGTAAATCAAGTCTTTCTTTCCAAGGCGTGAGGCAGAGAGCGTGGTTAGCACCCCAAGTCGCTGTGCTACCTGGCCCTCCCTCCTTGTTCCTCCTGAACTCCCCTCCAGGTCATCCACACCCCTCCCCTCAAACTCCCTCCCAAGTTTCTTACTCTCCTGCTCCAACGTTGATGTGACGGTGACAACTGATAGCGTGTATGGGACACTCACTACGTGCCGGCATTGTTGTCAGCAATTTACACGCACGAAGTCATTTGTTTCCCACCACAAACCTGACAGGTGGACAGGAGCGTCATCCCGTCTTTCACATGAGGTGCCTAAGGCGCCAGCATATCTGAGTAAGCAGCCTAACCTAAGACCACAGAACTAGTGAACCCCACGCCCAGCACACACTAAGGAGTTTTTCAGCCATCCTTGAGCCCTTCCTCTCCCTGCATCTCTTCCCCAAGTCCTTACCACGTCCCATCCCTTCTGCCTCCTAAGTCGCCCCTCAGTCCATTCCCTCCCATCATCTGCACGGTCCTGCTCACACGGCCCCTGGCCTGGACCCTCACCCCTACAACCTCTCTGCTGGTCCCAGGGCCACTAATGTCTCCTTCCACCACCAACCACATGACTCACTCAGTCCTTCACTCACTGAATGAAATATTACTAAGCAGCTATTAGGTGCCAGGCGCTGTAGTCGCTTTTGGGGTCAAAAAATGATAAGATAATCCCTGTCTCCGAGGAGCTCACAGTACTGGGGAAATCAGACAGACAACCCAAAATAAATAAATGCTTGGTGACAGCGGAATGGGAGACAGTGTGAAATGGAAGATGGAAACTCAGGGGAAGGATTGCAAGTTTCTGTCTAGTATGGTGTACCCATTAGGATTTATTTTGGCTGCAAATCAGCATAGAGGTTTAAACGAAATCATGGGTTGGTTTGTTTCTTTGTCTGTTCTACATAATCAGAAGTTTGGAGGCTGGAAGTTAAAGGGGTAGGTCAAAGTTTCAATGATTTGGGGGCCTATTCTTCAGCAATTCCTTTGGCTTGTCCTTCATGGCCACAAGATGGTTGCTGCATCTCCAGCCATCGTGTCTGTGTTCAAGGCAAGAAAAAGAGGAAAGGCAAAGGGCTAGGCTAGCTCATGCATTCTTTTTCTTTCTTTCCTTTTTTTTAATCCAGAGATTTCACTCTCCCAGAAGCCTCTCCTGCACACTTCTGCTTAGGGCTCATGGCCCAGATGTGTTCCATGGCCATCCTTTGCTGCAAAGGAAGCTGAAAAAGTATTTGACTTTTCGGGTTCAATAGTGGGAGACAGCAAAGGAGGAGGCTGGGTATGGCTCTTGGATAACCAGGTCACACATGGTGAGGAAGGTTTCAAAGCAGATATGATGCTTGCTATGGTTCTCCAAGGAGGACATACAGAGGGGCACAGACACATGAAAAAATGTTCAGCATCACTAGCCATCAGAGAGATGCAAATTAAAACCAC
The DNA here is from genome assembly GCA_007922815.1 of Macrotus californicus. NCBI lineage: Eukaryota > Metazoa > Chordata > Mammalia > Chiroptera > Phyllostomidae > Macrotus > Macrotus californicus. The sequence goes on along the minus strand of VMDR010007125.1, from coordinate 18,104 downwards.
CATGAGATACCACTTCACACCTGTCAGAATGGCCATCATAAACAAATGAACAAACAAGTGCGGGGAGGTTGTGGAGAAAAAGGAACCCTAGTGCACTGTTGGTGGGAATGCAGACTGGTGCAGCCACTGTGGAGAACAGTACGGAATTTCCTCAGAAAACTAAAGAGAAGCCATGACTGGTGTGGCTCAGTGGATTGAGCGCTGGCCTGAGAACCAAAGGGTCACCAGTTGGATTCCCAGTCAGGGCACATGCCTGGGCTGTGGGCCAGGTCCCCAGTTGGGGGTACACAAGAGGCAACCACACATTGATGTTTCTCTCTCTCTCTCTCTCTCTCTTTCTTCCTCCCTTCTCCTCTGTATAAAAATAAATAAATGAAATCTTTTTTTAAAAAATGACCCAAAGTACATGGTTAATTAGTTCTGTTATATGGGCATCAGCCATAGCCTAGTTAAAAGTTGAGTGAGATATTCTAAGTAAGTGTTATTCTAGGATGCCGCAGGAGATATTCTAAGGTGGTGAAATAGTTCATATTACACTCTTAAGCCATTCTGAGAATAATTAGAGGGAGGCCCGTTGTCTGTTAAGGCTACTTATAACATTAGAACCAGGTGCTCGACACATGGAAGGAAGTTTTGTATATCTTATGCAAGTGTGGGTGAAAATGCAATTAGCTCATTCAAAATAGGGATCCAGTTATGGGTTGAAAGCTGCCAAGACCGATTGCTAGAGAAACCCTGTCCCACTTGACTGGGCATGCTTCTCTGATGGAGGAGCAAGCCTGCAGAGGCTGTCAACTTAGGGGAACACCAAGGCGAAGACTCTGGAAGAATCTTGGTGCCTGAGTCTTCATATTGTCCTCTCACTGCTGAGTGCAGACGTCATCCTGTCCAAGGAGATCAAAGTCGTGACATCAGTCAACAGAATAGCATTCCCACAGAGTGGTGAGGCGGGGTAAAGAGATCCAGCAAAGAGGGAAAAACTTACGATAACTTGTTTAGAAAGTACTCCTTGTGTGCATAACAGGAAATATCAAGAAACACAAAGAATACCAAGAAAACCACCAGTTAGCACCAGACATTTTTTTTTGGCTTATTTTGGGAGAATTCAGTTTTCAAGGGGATTTACTGAGCACATCTCTCTCTCTCCTTTATAAATGATGTAAAAAATAATTAGTGAATATCAAGTAACGTTTGAAAACAAGAACTGCTATTTGACAAGAAATTGCAAAGAAATTACAGAAGACAAAAAGCAAATCGCAAACGATAAAGCGTGACTCTCAGAGTGCGGTCCTCAAACCGGCGTGGGCATCACTGGGAACTGGTTGGAGATGCAGATTCTTGAGCCCCAACCAAGCCAGACCTGAGGAACCTGAAACACAGTTTGGGAACTGTGGGAATGTATCACTGACACATTTGAATTAAACAAATATATGATATCCATCCTTTTCAATGGCTTGGAATATTTACAAATATGGACCATGTCTGTACTTGACAACCAAAAAGTCACCGAAGAAAACTCATCATTGTATTTGGGTTGGAGTTTACTGGAGCCACATTCTCACTTTACCAGAACAGCTAGCAAGGACGGTCACTGGGCACGGGGCCAGGACCTGCACAAATTCAGCACTGACGGACTTCACACAGTTCATCGAAATAAGTGAGTGAATTTCCGTTTTCCACAACTATAGAGAATGGATTGAATCCATGGTACTGTATTTCAGTACTTGAGATATTTTTAAATGAATACTACATTCAGCAGATAAACAGAAAACTTGTGTTTGGCATTGAATGCAAACTCAAGAATTTTGCATTGAATAATAGCTCAGGAAGAACCTGCTCTTACCTCAAAAGCTCTTAACTTCTTGAAGCTTCATAGCAGAAGAAAGAGACACGCATAAATGTAAATAAATGTACATGACCTTTCCTCACCTGTTTTACTTTTTCCTGTGTTCCTTAGATCATCAAACATAAATATTCCCCAATTCTTTCTCGTTTTCTACCTGAAGAGTGTAATAGCCAGCCTAATAAAGTAACCTGAAAATTCAAACTATTTCACATAACAAATTCACTTCTTGCCAAAATGTAGCATTCTTGCCGATAACCTCTTTTATTCAAACTGAGACTAAACTATGTTTTTCTTTTTTGGTTTATAGTTTTTCTCTCTTTTCAAGTCTCCACAAATTCAGAAAATTGCTATCACATAGGTTATGTTCACTGACCCAAATGCAATAATACTAGAAGACAACATTTAAAAATCTGTGATATGAAAAATACACACTCCAAAAATATCTCTTAGCTTAAAGGAAATCAAAATAAAAGTTACATAAAATTTTTATAAGTTGGTGACAACTTAAATGTCCCTTAGCCGAGAATGTACAAATAAACTGTGGCATATCCACAGTTAAAAGCAAAGGAAAAGGAGCTGCCGGCTGACATTGAGTAAATAAAACAAATGGCAAGATGAGTTATGGAACACTTGCGAACGTGCAGAAAACTGTTACATGTTGCTAAGTTTCTGGGCAGTGCACATGTACTGGCTGTGTGATAACACGGAGTTGAGTGCTAAACAGCATCTTTAGCGTGGTGGCCACACATGGAGTGGGAGGGACGGGATCGGAAAAGTATACGCGAGATGCTTCAACTGGACCTAATATTTTTTATTAAAAATTTCTCAAGCCAATATGAAAAATGTTAATATTTAACACTGTGTGCTACAATTTTCCTGTTTTTCCATGATTTTCTGGATGTTTGAAATATTCATAATTGTTTTAAGTTAAGAAGTGAAAAAGACAACAAAAATCCCTACATAATAAAATCCGTGGGATGCAAAGAATCCAGAGGTAAACTTACAGCCTAAAATGAATTTATCAAAAAAATAAGAATTGAAAATATATGAATTAGCTTTGGATACCACTCACCCTTGGCACAGGTAGCGTCTTGAGTAAGGAAATGTCTTCGGACTTCAGTCCGCCACCTGTGGGGGACACAATTAGAAACTCTCAATGAGGCTTTGACTGGAATGTCATGTATAAAAGCGACATGCACAGATTCTGAATGCTGCCAGGAAAGCTCTGCAGAATTAAGGTTGACTCTGGAGGTCAATA
>VMDR010007125.1:0-10000 GCA_007922815.1 Macrotus californicus | reverse complement strand
CGAGTCAAGAAGAGAATCCGTCAACCAGTCGGTAGAACAGCCTGGACTTGGCCTCATTCTACTGTCTTCCACCACACTTGCAGCAGCACCTCCTGAGCAGACCCCATAGTTGCCCTGTGATTCTGGTTTCTGTCAGGCCAATCTAGCCCAGCCCAGCCCAGCCCAGTTTTAAGATCTTCCAACTCCCCCCAGGTCAGGCTTGACTACTGGCCCTAGAGTCTGTTCAACTCACTTGCTCTCCATTCTCTGGGGACCCAGATAATGAAGGGAGAGAACAAACATCTCTTCATTCAACTGAGGATGCAACTACAGCCCTTTCCTCGTGGTCCCCTTTTCCTATACATGCTATCTAGGAAAGATCCAATGAGTAACAGGTGCCCATATGCAGTCTGTCATGGGGTGCAAGACACATGGAAAATCTGGCCCCGGTTCAAACTGGGCAACACAGCTACTGCCCAATGGAGCATACCATACCACCGCTTGCTGCTGGGCAAACATCTGCAAGCCACTCAAGTCTGGATGCCTTATTTAATGTCACCGACCCCCAGGGAACCTGCCAGTTTTGCCACACCAGCAACGTTATAGCTAGCTTCACAGGCATCCCCTAGCCACCCCCCTCCAGGTCTCCCCGTTTTGTTCGGGGGGAGCAACAAGTGTACTCCCAACTGCACTGGTCATTTTCCTCCCTGTAAGTTCTCCCAAGTCCATTTTCTTAGGGCTTCCTCCCCCCTGGCTGCAATAGTGGCAAGTGGAGCCACGGGAGAAGGAAGACGCATGGCTCCCTCTTAGTTTTGATGCTCCCTTTCTCCCCCACTGATCTTACAGCACACTGGGCAGAGGTGGCCAGTTGGGGATGAATGGGGCAAGTGGGCTCACGTGGCCCCAGAACAACTAAGAAACTGGGATTCCTTAACCTAGAGGGGAATGGACTTGGAGGGAACATGGAGCTATCCTGATATATTTGAATAACTGAACGGGAGAGTGATAGGCTTTTCCTATGTGTCTGGAGTAAGGAAGTAGGACAAACTGATGCCAAGTAAGAGGAACAGAATTTTAATACAACTCAATAACCACTAACTATTACAACTGTCCCGTCGGAACAGGGATGTTGTGAACTTCCTGCCACTTTAGAGACAGAAAGATGAACGTGTGTTTGGTTGGGATGCTGAGGAAGGGGACACAAATTAACAAGACACTCGACTGAGTCCTCTGAGTCTCTGACAAATATTTTATTTTTTAAAAAATCCAACATGGAGATTGAAAATAATACAATTATACAATTCTTCTTAGGAACTAAACTCTGAAGGGAGAGAAGAGGAGCAAGAAAAGGTTGTAAAACAGAAGACAGGATTTCTGTTTGTTTTTTTCGGGTGGCAGAGACATAAGTATCTTTACAGGCAGAGAAGGAAACAGAGAGAAGATGCTGATACAGTATCTGGCCTTCAGCCAATTTCCCAGCGGTTTGCTGAGAGCAGCCAGGTAAGGCCTGAGAAGCCCAAATCCCAGGCGGTCGTCCCTGGCCAACAGCAGCCTCTTCACCTTATCTCCATATACCTTAGAAATCCCACTCGATACGTGTGCTGTGAGGTGAAACGGTTGGGAAGCAATACCTTAGATAATCTCCAAGCTATAAAATAAATTTCATCCATTCATTCATTTAAATATTTGAGCACAATTAAGGATCAGGCACTTTCTCAGAGCTGGGGACAAAGCAGAAACCAGAGGACTCCTGCCCTCACGGAGCTTACTCTCTGGAGGGGGCCTGGGGAGTGACCAAGTACACACTGGAAGACTACAAACATCACAGACAGAAACAGGTAGGGGGACAGGGAGAGAGGGGGACACTGGATGATCAAGAAAGATGGGATGAGAAAGGTGCCCTTTAAACAGATCTCAAGACGGTGAGGGAGCAAGCCAAGAATCACATCGGAGGAAAGAAAGTTTATGCAGAGGACAGAACGTGGGAAGGCAGAGGTGCGCAGGGAGAGCAGGGAGGCCCGGCGCGAACGCTTCAGTGCTCAGCGGCACAGGGCATTGGTCAGTGGTTTTCTAGTATCTCAAAGGCTCAGTTTTTCATCCAATTATTTTTTTTTTTAAAGCTTTCTTCAACAACAAAAATGATAACACATGTAAACTGTGACATAGTGCCTGGCAAGAAGGAACTAAAGAGTCAGTTATTACTACTTAAAATAACAGTAATAGTAAAAACAAAGCAGAGCTCCTCAGGCTGAAGCAGGCGGTGAGTCTGAAACCCTCACACGTGCCTGCCCCTCGGGCAGCCCTCTGGACTGGGTCACATCGCGCAGCACCACAGGGAGGACGAGCCCCAGCGGAGAGCTGTGTGAGCAACGGTGCCTAGCTTACCTTGCTCGAAGGCTGAAATTACTAACTGTGTTCTAAACCATGTTGTCTGTAGACCTAACAAAATCTGTTAAAGCTCAATGAAATCAGAACAAGTCTGAATAATAAGCATCCCTTTATTCGCTGGCGCCATTACAAAAACTGATTACATTAGCAACAAAAAGTTTTCTCGAGTTGAAGTCAGAGGCAGTTACTCCCCAAAATGTTAAGGAAAACAGTGTACAATATCAGTATTAAAATGTTAAATTTTACATTGTCTTTACCACTTTTGATCTTCTGAACAATTTTATTGAGCAAAATAAGATAAAAGATTACATGTTTATATTATCTTCAGGAATGTAAAGGTCTAATTATTCAAACAGTTTTTATTATAAAACTAAACTCTGAAGGTGTCTACAGAGTTGGCTTTTTTTATCTTTAAATCAGTAGTCTAACAAGGATTAGAAAAGACAAAACTCTGTTCAGTGTTTCTGACGAAGTAGAAAGGGTGAAAACATAAATAAGGCTTTAATTTGGCAAAATATAATACAATGCCTCCTGTTATCCTTGAATGAACAGTTTCCCAATTACTTCACTCTGCAAAAGATCAGAAAGAAAGAAATTCACTTTAAGACAAAGAACACGCAATCAGAAACATCTGTCAAGTACTAAAAGTACACGTTCCTTTTGATCTAGCAAGGTCGTTTCTACTAGGATCAAAGCAATTAAGATTAATTGTAATCAAAAACAAGAGAAAAATCTCAGAATTAAGAAGAAGTTTTTACATGGATTTTAAAATGTAAGCCAAAACCTCAGATTAAACTGACAATAATGTAAGGATTCTAAAATCCTATTAAAAAACATTTAAGAGAACACTGAGGACCCATTTTTATTAGTTCTGCTCACGGGAAATGTGCAGCCATTAAGGTAAGCAGCACTGAAAAGGGGCTGACATCACAGCTTCACACCCTTCAGCACACAGGTTCAGACAGAGATTTTCTGAAGTCATATGAAGCTTTCGAAGTTAGATAAAATGGCTAAAGAGATTAAACTTCAAAGGACTTAACCAAATCATGTGAATTTTTATTGGATTTTGTTTGGGGAAAAATGAAAGATATTTGGGGTATAATTGAAGAAACTTAAATATGGGTTTAATCCTAGATGATATTATAGAACTACTGTTTTATCTTTTGGGATGCGATAATAACATTACGGATTTGTAAAAGGATGTCTTTGTTCTTAGGAGATACATATAGAAATGCTTAGGGGTAAAATGTCATGATACCCGAATGTTACTTTCAAATGGTTCGCTATCAACAAAATATACACACATGTAGCGAGAGATGAAGCAGGTTAAGGTGTGTAAAGGTACTATTCTCTCAATATTTCTTTATATGTGAAATTTTTCAAAATAAAAAGTTGAGGGGGAAGGAAGCAACTAGAAAGTTAAGAAGCGAAGCGCCTTGGTTATCATGTTCTCCAAACCAAGACCGACCACTGCTCTGAAGTCCACAGAGCCCACCAGGACACCTGACCCCTAGGAAGCCTGACCCACACGACAGTCAAGTGTGCAGAAATAGAAGCTAACTTTATCTGGTAACTCTGTGCGTCAGCAGCACTACAAAACCTTCTGTCTTTCAGTAGCACCACGTAGGACTCTCCCCGCCAACGGGAGAAGGGAGAGCACACACACAGACACACACACACAACTTCACCTCGGTTCTTTCAGGGCAACACAGAGCGCCCCTCCAACTCACTACTGATAAACCAAATAGCAACTTTAGGAGAAAGTCGGAACTGACTGAAGAAACCCTAAGAAGCTGGTAACAAAGGGTGAGGTAGAACGAGGAAAAAGAAAGCAGAGCCAACAGAAACCAAAGCACACAGTGCCTAAATCGGGGTGATGGCCCTGGCCTGTGTGGCTCCGTTGGCTGGAGCGTCATCCCCAACACCAAACAGGTTGTGGGTTCTCTTCCCGGTCAGGGTACATGCCTGGGTTGTGGGTTCGATCCCCAGTTGGAGCACGTATGAGAGGCAACAATCAATGTTTCTCACATTGATGCCTCTCTAAAAGCAATTAAAAAAATGTCCTTGTGTAGGGATTAAAAAAATAAATAAATAAGAGTACAGGTTCTGGGCTCAGACCATCTTGACCTTGATTTAAATCCCAGCTCACCCAGCTACTAGCTGTGTGATACTGGGCAAGTTACAGAACCAATTCTGGGTCTGCTGTGAAGTGAGAATGAGAAACCTATCAATACCGATCTACCCACCTAGCTACTACTGTGCTGGGTTGCTGTGAAGACTAAATGAATGGCAATGACTATGTGTTAGAAGCATGCTCATGCTTAGAGGCATACTCATGAAGTGTCAGACATTAAAATGCTCATCCTCCCTCCACAGGATTCCACAAAGAAAGGAACCCTGAGTGCTACGGTCTGAATGTTTGTGTGCATCCAACGTTCCTTTGTTGTGACTCTAACCCCCAATGTAAATGGTATGTGCAAGTGGGCCTTTGGAAGACCCCACTGTCATGAGTGGGATTAGTGCCCTTATAAACAGAGCCCCAGAGGCCTCCCTCCCCCCTCTGCCATGTGAGCACACAATGGGGAGATGCTCATCTGCAAACCAGGAAGCAGGCTTCACCAGACACAGAGTCTGCTGGTGCCTTGATCTTGGACTCCCCGGCCTCCTGTGAGAAATAAGCTGTTGTGTAAGCCACCAGTCTACGGGATTTCTGTCACAGTAGTCCAAACAGATCAAAACACCGGGGTGACGACAGGTACACAACACTCAGACCACTAAGAAGGCAGGCAGTATGAAACATAAGGAAAAGGAGGTTATCTGGGAACAAAAAGTATACTATAAAATACTAGTAGTTACCAGTCCAAAGTTACAAGCAATTATCTTAATTACAAAAAAAACCCAAACAGAAAACAGGGGGATGACAGCCTTCTTTTTTGAGGGGAGGGGGCTATGGGGAGAGAGAGAAGAAATAGGAGATGGATGGGAAGACTTACACAAAAGAAAAAAGAAAAAAAAGGTTAAAGTTTTACAAAATAAGGATATATGATAAATACACCCCTAAAGAAATGCTAAGTACTGTGTATTAGTATTTAGAAAACTAAATTGCTGCATATCACCTCTCTCATTTTTGTCCTTTCAAAATAGGTTTTCCCTTACTGACAATGTACAGCATTACCTTAAACAATTCCCATGTCCTTAGGGGATATACTAAAAAATAAAGTTTCTTGATATCAGATGTTAACCTATTACCTACATTCTGAGGATCAAAACATTTATATTTATAATTTAATCATCAGTAGTAATTTTAAAAGAGTTCACAAAAGGGAGGGCATACTGAGCAAAACTGAAGGCTGAGGTTAAAAACCCGAGAGTAACACAAACATTCCCTACGGACCTGTGGGCACCAAGGGGTCCGTGCGGAGGAGCCAGCACCACCAGTGCTGGGCGGAGTGTCCGGAAGGAGGTTCTCGAGTGCCTGGGGGACCTCTACCTTCATACACCCTTCCTATCCTTCAAGACACACTGCTCATGCTCGGCCACCCCTTTCACTTGCCAAATTTGGACTTAGCTCATCAGCTGACAAAAGAATGCTGAGTTATCACTCACGGGAGCTGCCTGGCAATTCTGTTTTAGCTGTGTTGCTAGAGTATATGTATTTATTTTAACAAGTTACTATAGTTTTATAAATCAGGACAAAAAAATCCAAAAAATAAAATTATTACCAATGATCAATATAGGTTCAAATGTGATCTGATTAATGCAAATGTGGAAACAGGCAAGTCAAAAATGGTTCCCAAGATGTATATGAGCAGCCCATGTGTTTGGGAGAAAAAGGAAATATTAAAGAACACCTTTGAGATGCTGGAGAGAAACTACTGACAAGGTCTAAAGACCAGTGGTAACAGGTGATCTCAAAATTGGTTAAGCTCTTAGAAAGGCCCTCCTCTATAACACAAAGGCCTACGGACTGACATCTGCATATTATACACATTTCATAACTATTTTCAGTACCTTATATGCAAAAGGGCTTATATTAGATCCAGCAATTAGGAAATCAGTGATGACCTCAGCAAAAATGGATTTCATCAGAATGGAGGGAAGGGATGCCATTCTAGAGGAGGTGCATGAGTTAGTGTCAAGTAGATGCTATGAGAATAGCTTCTTATTTTAAGAATCTTGGTTAAACAGTGTAGTACAAAAGAATAGAGTGGTAACCTAAAGGAAGTACATGGTTAACATAAGACATCTGAACATGTTTTCAAGACTGAACACAAGGAGCATGTGGAGAGAAGACAGTAGGGCTGAGGACACAGGAAGGAGAGTTTCTCTGTGAAGCAGGATGCAAAGGTTTTTCCTAATTTGGGGAAGGCAGTAACGTGGCAGAAGTGTAACTCCAGGCAACGAAAAGGGCAGCTTACTAATAAGGCTAAAAGACTACAGTATAATTATTTTTGCTGACAGGTTAAAAAAATGAGCTGAGTTTATCTGGAAAGTGCTCTTAGAGGTAACTGACCTGAAGTAAATAGCATTTTGAAGGAGAGTGTGTGCTAAGGCAGGCCAGAAGACAGTCACTCTGTAAGTGTGAGACGGAGCACCCCCGTAACAAATACAGCAGCCCATCCCAGCTTTTGCAGGACGCCTAACCTACCCTGAGGCCTCTGTATAGACTTAAGAGCCTTAAGTATGGGTTCTGAAAGGGAAAATTCAGTGATGAGCTGCCTCTCTGAGTTGCACAGGCCACTCACTAATCCCCAGGATACCATGATTGTTTTAGAACCAACAGCTCTGAAAGAAGAATATCTGAAGTATTCAGTCTATATTGACATATCTTAATTACCCAAGGCAGTATGACTTAAGTCATTCTAAAACAGGTATATCCCAGAAATTAACCAATCAATCAATTTTATTCACCAGCTGAAAAACGTCCTTTGTAAAATACATACACTTTAAATTTATTTTTTAATTATGGTTGGCATATAACACTAGTTTCAGCCATACAACGGTGGCTCACATTTACACACTCGTAAAGCGATCGCCACAGCAAGTCCAGCAGCCATCTGTCAGCGAGCACGGTTCCTCTCCCACTGACCTTATTCTCTACGCTGCACACACAGCCCTGAAAGTCACGTAAAGTGCCAACACATCTGAGCCCCACCAGGTAACATGGGCAACAAAATTTCAAAATGTGGCTTGTTTGTGATGGGTTTATTTATCTTCGATGAAGACCCTCACTTCAGAAGTTAACAAAATCGATCTGATTAGCTATAAGCAAACAAACAACCCCCCACCTCCAATTTAAAGAAATCATGAAGACCTGATTTTCAGTTAAGAATCTTAATTTAGTAATAAAAACATTAGTCACTTTATTTACCAAGTCATTAAAAAAATATTGCAGATACTTTATCAGACCTTAGGAGGAGCTGCAGACATTTGACAATGAACAAAACCTACGTATACAAGTTACAAGAGCATGTGTTTTATGCAGGGGGCAAAGGAGGCAAAAATAAAGCCCTCCCCCCTCCAAGCTACAAGACCAAAATGTGTACAAAATGGAAATCAAACTCCAAGACAGCAGATGCTGTCATCTGGAGGCTCTGCAAGAGGTAGAGAGGAAGTGCCCCACTAGGGCAGTGACAGCTCCGGTGTCTGCGACGAGCACCCACACTCACGCTCTGTCGACTCCCGCAGACAGACAGTATGACTCAGCCACTCTCACCTAACACGGGGTAGTGCTCTTTCTCCTTTGTGAGCTGTTGGTTTACTGCCTGAAGCAACTGCTGCAACTGCGTTACAGTCTGATTTAGACTTAGAGACATCGTCTCCTTCTCAGAAGACTCCTAAAAAAAACACGGAAGTAGTGAAAAACTCCAAACATGAGAAAAGGACATTTGCCACCAAAACTTGAAAATTTTTATTTTAAGTACAACATGAATAATCTGAAAAATGACGGAAAAAATCAACAATAAAAACCACATAGAGAGTGTTTGCTACCTAGTGATACAAATCAGCTTGTGCCAAAAAAAGCTGTCATAAATGTTGTCACTGGGTCACAAAGGGAAAAATCTAGAATCTATGAAGATATAAATGCATTTCTCCACTCATAAAAAAAATTCCAGGGCACCAAAGAAGAGAACCCTCATACCAACCATAAAAATATACTGAGCTCTCACAGTGCTAACGAGCACTGTTGTGTCTGTGTCACCAAGTATTTTAAGTGGCATGTGGTAACTCACTTATTCCTTTCAATCTTACAACATAGGCACTGTTACCATTGCCTTTTACAAATGGGGCAACTAAAGCACAAAGAGGCTACGGAATCTGCCCCACGTCACACAATGACGAAGTGGCACGGCTGGGACCCTAACACAGGCCCTCTAATGAAGTCTACACTCTTTAGCAGTGTACCACAGCACTTCCCAACACAGCCTTAATTTAACATAGACCTACCTCACGAAGCCAAAGTGAAAACAAACATTAACAGAAACACTGCATTTCAGAGATACGACATCAGTCAAGAGACCAACATAACTGATGGAAGCATATGACAAAGGCATTTTTTAAGTCGGATGGATCTTGCACATGTTTTTTCTGCATATGATTTATATACCCCAGAGATGTGAAGTTAAAGAAAATGCATACCGTTTCTGGAGAAACATCACTATTCTCAATAACAGTAGTGTCTCCAGCAGCTTTTACTATTTTTGACTGGATAAGATCCAGTGACTGTTGAGCCTGTAAGGAAAGCAATATGGTAGCTTCCAAATACTACAACTGATAATTAAATACATATAAGACCAAAATATGAGTAAGTTTCTTATATTTTTTGTACAAGATTAAAGCTCTTCTAAAAACACAATGTAAAGCCAATCTATTGAGTTTTTTCTCCAAAAGGAAAACAGCCCTGACTGCTGTAGCTCAGTGGATTGAGCGCAGCCTGCGAACCAAAGGGTCGCCAGTTCGATTCCCAGTCAGGGCACATGCCTGGGTTGTGCGCCAGAACCATGTGAGAGGCAACCATACATTGATGTTTCTCTCTCTTTCTCTCTCCCTTCCCTTCTCTCTAAAAATAAATAAAATATTTTTAAAAAAAAGAAAGAAAGAAAACAGCTTCCTCTCTCACCCAAATTATAAAAACACATGGCTCACTGTTTTAAACAGTTCAAACATTACATAGTTGATATTTAGATCAGGGGTCAGAAATTTCAAAACAATTTTATTAGATTGTATTGTGACACCTGTCATATCAGCATGCATTTAAAAAACAAACTTATCAAAACTGGTGAATTTTTGTGTAGCTACTTTAATATTGAAGATGGAAGAAAATAACACTTTTGGTGTATTATGCTTTATTTTTTCAAAAAAGGTAAAAACACAACTGAAATGCAAAAAAAGATTTGTACAGTGCATTGAAAAGGTGCTGTGACTGACTGAATGTGTCAAAAGTGGTTTGCAAAGTTCCTTGGTACTATTGACATTTTGGCCAAAAATTCTTTCTATGGGGCTGTCTCATGCACTGGAAGATGTTTAGCAGCACCCCTGGCCTCTACCCACTAGAAGCCAATAGCAGGAGATAGCCAACATACTCAAAATATCCAAATCAATGAAGTTACTGGTGAAAATGAAAAATGTGTCT
>VMDR010007124.1:5931-42153 GCA_007922815.1 Macrotus californicus | reverse complement strand
GTCCTCTCCGCCCGTCTCGCCCCTCCTACCTGTGTGGATGAAAGTTTCTCCTTTAGTTCCTTGGTTGTCGGACTTCCATACAGTTCGATTTTCTGTCAGTTCTGGTTGTTTTTTGTTTTAAAATTTGTTGTTGTCCTTCTTTTGGTTGTACGAGGAGGCACAGTGTGTCTACCTATGCCTCCATCTTGGCTCCTCCCCCCTGTATCCCCATAATATAATTTTTTAAAGATTTTATTTTTAGAAAAAGAAAAGGGAGGGAGAAAAAATAAAAAATACACATAGTTCATAAATTTTACTTCCTACCCAATTTGGCTGCATTTCTTTTTCATTCCTTAGGAACCAGAGTCTCGCTTCTAGTCTAGTTTAGATTGAAGAAATTAATGCCAAAGCATATCTTTCTGTTTGAGACTCCTTAATTGCAACCTTCAGGTTTATTTGAGTATCTGCTACTGCCTAGAGATCCTTCGGGGCCTTCAGCATGTACAAGCTTTAGGAAGCGGTGAAAAGAACATCTGGAAGGACCCAGCCCTGCCCCCTCCTCTCTCGCTGTTTCCTTTGTGGGGAGCACTGAGGGTGACCCAGGAGCAACCTTTGGGTCCCCGAGTCTTTCCAGAGGCCTTCCCCCAGGTGGTCGTGAATATGCTTCAGTGCATTGTATTTGTGATCATCTCCTGGTGGATCGTGAGCCTTCTGCAGAAGGACTGATACTGGGTTCAAGAGTGGGCTTCACATTCATAAATCGGATAGAAGGAAGAGGACATTTTATTCAAACAGATTTCCAAAGTCCTGACTTTTTCTGACTATGGATTAGGCCGAATGCTATTCATGTTCCAAGCTGATACTTTGTAGACCAGTCGGTGGGAGCAATGAATGATTGTCAGATTAGTGTTGGTTCTTTCCCCCCCATGGGTGTCGTGTGTGTCGTACAGCCACCTAGTCCGGAACCTGGAGACTGGCCTGCCCCCTTTTGTTTTGATGTAGTTTTAATTATGTTGCGTTCTGTAACAGTTTCTCAAGTAATGGTGAAGCTATTTTTAAAAGTTCAACTAAAAATGTCAGCCTGTAGCTTAGTTTAGGGTAAGAGCCAACAGTGTTGGCAGCACACCCTAGGTCGGAACATCTCCAGCAGCGTTTGCCCTGCCACAGTCAGCCCAAGTTTACATCGTTTTTGGAGGGTATTTTCTCCCATCCTTATCCTCCATCTGGAAAGGCGTTCCACTTTATAGGATTACATTATGAGAAGGCATTCTGGGTGAATCGAACCTTGCAGATAGTGTTAAATTTTCCGTGTTAGTTTTGTGAGGTTGAAGTTTCCCGTCTCTTCTCCCCTAAGTAGATGAGATGTGGAGGCGGAATGGGCGCCTGGAAAAGCGTTGCGTGGAAGTTTCGTTTTAGCTTAGAGTAAGTGAGTCGAGTTCCACAAACTCCTGCCTGGCTCCCCACACTGGGTATGTAAGCCAGCCTGCCTTGGCTCTCCCTAGCAAAATTGTGGGAAGCGTTGGAATTGGATGGACATTGTGTGAATATTATTTCCAACTTCCTGATAGTCCACAGAAGCAAGGCGGTAAAAGAAACCCTAATTTGAGGGTTGGTGGTACCCTAGAGCTGCTGCATATCTTGGTGGTTTACAGTGTTAAGTAATCTGTAACCTTCCTAGAAGGCACCTGTCTATCCTGCCTACTCCGGTAGAAAATGTTTATTCTACTTTGGGTTCCATCTGCCTTGATTTTGAATATGTGTTTTTGCTGTAAACAGTCATGGTGGGTCAAATTCTGAGGGATGGAATCAACATTCAAAATCCTCAGCATGTCCTCTGGGGGAACAGTGTGACCCCTCCCCACAGACACCACCCCCAAAAATCGGACCTCTCCTGGTCAACCGTCCTATGGCCTGTCTGCAGTCCAGTGTGCTGGGGTCTCCAGTGAGTCCAGGGAGCCGGAGCTCAGGGCTGCTGTGGCTCCTGGCTGTGGGGCCTGTTGGTTCTGTGGAACCAGAACTTTGCCCTCCTTCCGTGAACAGTATGATCAGTTCTTCCTTGTTCTTCCAGAGACGCGCTGTAAGCAAGATGAATCTTCCCCGACAACACCGCCGACACCTCCACACCCCTCGCCACCCCCTACCCACCCGTCACCACCTCGCCCTTCGCCGTCGCCAGTGCCTGAGAGCCCCCTTGTGCACAAGTACAACGTGAGTGGCACCAACGGGACCTGTCTGTTGGCCAGCATGGGGCTGCAGCTGAACGTCACCTATAAGAAGAAGGACAACACGGTAGGCTCAGCTCTGAGGCACCCCCACTCTCTGTGCATTGGGGTGTTGGTGCACACGAGTATCGGAGTTCAGTGTATTTGCACAGCTTTTAGAATATAAACCAGAACGCGTCGGTGTGCCTGTGTCTCTGGTCAGCTTACTGGCACACAGCCATGCACACTGGGCGCTTCCCTCTGAAACCGCAGAGGCGAGTCCTCATGGCAGAGACTGCTGTGTGGTCCACAGAAGCCTAAGACGTGTGGTGTTCGGCCCTGCAAAACAAGTTTGTTGACCCCTGAGAGAATGTTAAATTTCGCTTAAACTCTTACTACTCAAACATTTAAATGTTTGTTTTTTTTTATACTTTTCCTTTGAAATAATATTTCTCCCTAATGATGACAAAGTCTGTGGGGGCTGTGACAAGTAACTTGCTTGTGGTGAAGGGAAAGTGTGACCTTTGAGAGACAGGCTGAGAGAGAAGGGCGCTAGGATCTGCTGCACCTTCCCCGCAGGTACGTGCCATTCTGGAAGCGTCAGAAGTAGCACTAAAACGAAATCTGCATTAGTGTAAACTTCTGGTGTTTTTCTTCTGCTTTTGGTTAAAATGAAGGTTACTGTACTTGGCCTTGAGGTTACTGTGTTGACAATTGCTTGTGTTTTTTCAGGAACGGAGGCCCCAGGACGTGAGATGGAAGAGTAACTTGTCTGTTTTTCTTGCTCAGACTGGGACAGGAGTGTTCAACATCAACCCGAATAAGACCCATGTCAGTGGGAGCTGCACTCCCCAGCTGGTGACCCTGGAGCTCCACAGCGAAAACATTAGTCTCCTAGCCTTCCAGTTTGGAATGGTGAGTGTCCCTGCCCTCTGTCCCTCGGGGTGGGGGCTTCAGTGTCAGACCTGCCTGCGTCTTGACATGCGCTTTGCTGTGGTTTCCTCAATACTGTGCTTTCCCACGAACTTGGTGCCTCGTACCTGAGCCAGGCACACGACGTGCAAGCCAGAGTGAAAATCGAACACGGGTCCTGGAACCCAGAGCTCTCTTCTCTGCCTTCCCTTCTCATCAGTCTTTTTGGACCCTCAGCTCTGCCTTCCTGTTTTATGTTTACAAGTGGGCCTTCACTTACTTACTCATCAGACCTTAGGGAGTGCCTGCTGTGTGCCCAGTGGTCACCGTTAACACCAGAGTGCAAACAGTCTCTTTGGCTGCAGAGAGGGAAGAGTTCGCTTGGGGGTGGTCACTTTGGCCTCCCTCGCCCCTTGTACTGCATTCTGTACCTTCTTTTCTTTATAGCTACCTAGGAAAACCCATACATAAAGTTAAAATAATACAGGAAGAATAAAAAAATGAAACTTACAAATATTTATAATACACTATGCTGATGAACTGAACAGTTGGGTTTCTCATAATAAAGTTTAACTTTCCTAAAGTTTTAACTTTTTTAAAAGTTGAGTCAACTTTTGGGGAGTTTATTACCTTTTTGGAATAAGGCTCCTTCAAACCTTTTAGCAGAATCTGATTCTGTAGAAAGATCTGGAAGGAACTAATCAAAATTTGTGTTCTTGAGATTTATATGATGCCTTTTCCAGACATGGTACTCTTCAGTTTCATTCTAAACCTAGAAAGATGGGAGATTGAGTTTACTACCCACGTTTACAGTAAACATGTGAATCTGTTGACTGGCTAAGGATTTTCTTCTTTTTAAGAACGCAAGTTCTAGCCGGTTTTTTCTGCAAGGAATCGAGTTGAACATGAGTCTTCCTGAAGCCAAAGGTAAGATCCCTACAATTCACCTGCCCGTCCAGTTGTCTCAGAGCACTAATTCCCGCATGCCTTTTCAGACCCCACCTTCAAGGCTGCCAATGGCTCCCTGAGAGAACTTCAGGCCTCCATGGGGAATTCCTACAAGTGTAACGCCGAGGAGCACATTCGGGTCACGGAGGCCTTTTCTGTCAACGTTTTTCAAGTGTGGGTCCAGGCTTTCCAGGTAGAAGGCAACAAGTTTGGGTCTGGTGAGTAACACTGAAGGCAATGTTTCATGCCCTGAGCAGGCTTCAGCAGGCTGAGTCTGTTTAGATTTCACTTAGAAGCTGCTTAAACAGCTTCTGTGTTGCAGGGAAGGGTTGAGGGTAAGGGGTTCCCTTTCCCAGTCTGAGTTGTAGAGCAAATTCCCCTTCTGTGTTACCTTGCTTTCAAAATGCGCAGCACATCTTAGTGGTAAGCACATAACATTTGAGCAAAGAAGGTTGTTTTAAGAAATATTGTGGCTCTTCCCCCCTGTGAAATTGGGATGTAAAAATGCTATCTGTCTGGTGAGTTCCGTGTCCAGCAGGGCCCAGACACCCTGGACTGCGCACTGACCATAATTTCCACGGTCATGCGGAATGTCCTGTCCATGCAGAATGCAGAAGCTTCTCCAGTGATGGTTGATTGGAATCGGAGCCCCCTCCCTCGTGTAATCTTCCCCCGCTGGGCAGAGGTAGAGAGGAGGGAAAGGCCTCTCTAAGGTCCACGTGCCCACTCGAGCATGGTGCGTACCTGTTTGTCCCCTCAGTGGAAGAATGTCAGCTGGATGAGAACAACATGCTGATCCCCATCGCCGTGGGCGGTGCCCTGGCGGGACTGGTCCTCATCGTCCTCATCGCCTACCTCATCGGCAGGAAGAGGAGCCATGCCGGCTACCAGACGATTTAGCCACAGCCGCAGGCCAGCGGAAGCCGCAGGGCCGCGGTTCATCTCCCTGAGCTTAGATCGATGTTGAGGGAGGCACACTTTATTGCAAACTGATTTTCAGATCTGCTTTCTCCAATGTGAAGTTCATCTTGCAACATCTACTATGCACAAAAGAGTAACTATTGCAATGACGGTGTTAATTTTGCTAACGGGGTTAAATATTTTGCTAACTGGTTAAACGTTAATATTTACCAAAGTAGAACTTGGAGGCGGGGGGAGGGTAAGAGTGCTTTTCTCAATGGGCACGGGCTCCACTATCATTTGGCTTTTTAAGGTTCTGGTGTTTGGTCTCTTTATTCTGGACTCAGATACGAGTCTTACAAAGGCAGGTTCTCTGGTCTTAACACTTAAAACTGGTGAAGGCTGGCTGACTGTTAGACTGACAGAGTGAATAAATTCGTAGGGAGGAAAACTAAAACAAGGGCTTCAGAAGCTGAAACTCTGGAAAGCTTAAACTAAGCTTTAGAAGCCAAGACGGGCCTGGCCCCACGGGCTGCAGGGCTCAGCACTCGAGCGAGCATTAAAGCGACTGGTCTTTCCACGCTCTGCCACTCAAGAGCTGGCACTTTTTTAAATAGAATAATGGGTGTGGTTTTTATTTACTTTTTTTTTTGTAAAGTGATTTTCAGTCTTCTGTTGGAGGTTCAGGGTGACCCTGTGTCTGCACTTGTGAACAATAATCGGTCTCACTCTCTGACTTAACCTGCTTGCAGCTCAGGTGGGCTGTGCACTGAGGATCCCTTCATGTAGCGCATTGCCGTAACAATGCTAATAAAACGTCTCTTTCTTTCTTTGTCTGGACCTTGTGCTCTTGTCAGCTCTCGGGGTGAACGGGGGAGAGGAGAGTGTAACCTGGGGTGGAGTGGGTGCCGATACCGACTGCAAGTGGAGGACCTGCCCACGACACCCTGCTTCTAGGGCGCTGATGTGTAGCCTGTCTGCTGGGTGGCAGTTTGAGACTGTGTCTTAAGGTTGGTCTTCAGTTGTGACAAAAGAGCCATAGTGTTGTCCTACCTGCAGCACGAGAATGAGGGGTCACAGGGCAGTGCGTGGGCTCCCTCACAGCACCGCTTAGAACCCTGTGGCTCTGGGGACAAGGTGGACCCTTACCTGGACCTCCAGGACAGTGGCAGCAGGGGACCCTACTGGCTGTGCTCAGAGCTTTCGGAGTAAGAGCTCCAGCCTGCAGTTTATTTGGTCTTCGCTTTTGAGCAACCACCTGTGTCCTGTGAGGGTCCACGTGCCCTGATGGCTGAGGCTGAGGGCAGCCCAGCTGCTGGGTGACCCTGGGATTGGAGCACTGCTGCCTGCTACCCACGTGCCTGCGTCCACATGGGTGGGAGAGTGACTTCTTAGAGCTGTAGCCCTGCATGGTTCTTAACTCGGTGTCAGTGCTTTCCAAACGACGCGGAGCAGAGTGGGGCCGTGTGACAGACACCAGGATGGGGCCAGACTGATGTTACTGGCAGTCTGAAAGCTGCCTGGGGGTGGAGTTCAGGGCCTCCAGGCGGCCGCATGACCACAAGTGTTAGTGCCTTACAAGGCTTGGATTCTAGTTTACCCAGTCTGGACAATGCAGACGCTATACATCTGATGCAGAGCTGAGAGAAACCTGCAGTTGGCTGGGGGTCAGGTGAGGTCTTTGTGGGTGTTGCAACATTGAGCATTAGGGCAAAGGTTTCCAAGGACCCAGATGCCCCATGGCTCCCTGAGGCTTCGATGCCTGGGCAGATGATGCGGATGTGCTTACGTTTTGAGAAGGGGAGCCTCCATCACTGGGTTCCTGCCAGGGAAAGCCCCAGTGCTACAGCTCCAAGTCAGCCTGTCCAGGTGGGGTTTCTCGCGGTCCTGGGAGTGAAAGGCTTGGGACCACACAGCTGGTGTTGAAGTGTCAGGCAGAACTACAAACCCTGAGGCTACTTGGCATCTGTGCCAACCCCGTGCCAGTGACTCACATTGTTGGCTGTTCTTGGGGTGGCTCCCCAAGCTGTGGTAATTCATCCAAGTCAGTGTCCTCCCAGGGACAATGTCTAAAGTGGATTTGGGTCCTGGTCCAGTTTCATCACTGGCCATGGGAGAAGTGAGGTGCTCTCAAGATGACCACAACTGGAGAGAAGGGTGGCCCGCTCTGCTGCCAGTAGGTGAGGCTGCCGTCACCCAGGACCCTTAACTGTGCCTGCCTTTGGGGGTGAAACTCCCTGCTGACAGGTGCAGTATAAACTGGCATAAGGATGGAGGTGCTTGTAAGGAAGCAAGAGGTGTTTTCAGGTCACACGGCCGAGCAGGGCAGGCTCACTAGGGGGCACAGTGAGGGGCTAGGGAAGCAAGCCAGCTGTCCTTAAGTGTGCCCGAAAGTCTCCCACCTGCCCTGCTCCCAGAGGATTCTTGTTTGTACCCACTCCCATTGCCCCTGCCTGTCATGCACAGCTCAGCCTGCCCAGGCAGTGGGGTTTCTCAGAGGGCTCAGGGTGGGGAGGTGGGGTCGGGTCTGGGTGGGAGGTTCGTGTCCATCCTCAGCACAGAGCGGAAGAGGCCCTCACGGGGTGTCTTCTCCCTTCAGGGGTCCAGGAAGAGGTGGCTGCATCAAGCATTCACGGGCCCAAATCAGACTCATTCTTCATCTAACACGACAATTTTAAAATCATTTTTTAAATGATCTTTGAAAGAGAAATCACTTGGTACATCGACAAACCTCACCTGAAGGTAAATGATCTGCCACAGAAAGGAGCAGACCAGTATTTTGTTGGCATCAGTAACAGTAATGAGAGTTTACTGTTTGGTTTTCATTTCCATTCAGCTGGCAAGCTGGCGATCACAAAGTCAGAAGTGTTGGCATACTTTATTAAATACAAACACATCTCACATTTCATATATTATTGTCTTGGGTAAAAATATATCTGTAGAAATTTGACTTCATAGCTCATCAGTTGCAGAAAATGTGATTTTAAGTCGCTCTTAAAAAAATCATGACTGAAGTGGAGACATCAAGTATTTACAGCACTAAAAAGGAAAGTAGTAAAAATTGGTCAGCTCTGGGAATGAAGCCTCGTGGTCAGTGCGGAGTGGAGTGCCGTGTCACCCCTGCGCCAGCAGCCTGGCCCGGCAGCTCTCTCGGAGCCTGGTGATGGTGGTCATGGACAAGCTGCCAGGCTCTGAGAATATTTTCTGGAAGAGAAACGGAATTGGCTTACAAACCAAACAGGTTTTCACCGTAGCTGTCCCCCGGGGAAGGCTAGGCTGTGGCAGGCAGACCCCGGAGAGACCGCCGGCCTGCTGCACAAGACAGCCTGTGCCCAGAGGAGTTCTTGATGAACTTTCAGATATCAACCCTTATCAGAGACGCGGTTTGCAAACATTTTCTGGCAATTCGGTGGTTCACTTCCTCGCCGTGCAGATCTGACGCAAACCCACGTGTGCGTTTTGCTCCTGTTGCCTGCGTTTTAGTTTAGACCTAACCATTGTGTGCTGCGGCAGCTCCCAAGTGAGGCCACTCATGAGCAGCATAAGTAGAGCACAAGAAGTCAGCCTTGAGAAGTGGAAGCAGGAAGAGACACAGATTCATTTCTAATAAGAGAGAACTACTTCCAAATGAGGAGAAAGGTGGTGTCTCGGGGAGGCAGGGAGAGCGGAGAGCCAGCAGGCAGGAGGCCACCGCTGTGGGGCCCATGACAGAACAAGCATTGCAGGCTGGGAGATGTGGCATCGCATCTTTTATGCATAATTTAATAATCATTTGTGCAGTTACTGCGGAGAAATTCATGGTTATAAATTAGGCCAAGTGTAAAGGCCTAATTTAAAAGTTTTTTTTTTTTAAGAAATTGCATTTCAGCCTTGGCTGGTGTAGCTCAGCAAATTGAGCACAGGCTGCGAACCAAAGGGTCGTCGGTTCGATTCCCAGTCAGGGCTCATCCCTGGGTTGCGGGCCAGGTCCCTGATGAGGGGTGTGCAAGAGGCAACCACACATTGATGTTTCTCTCCTTCTCCTTCTCCCTCCCTTCCCCTCTCTAAAAATAAATAAAACAAAAAATTAATTGCATCTCAAATTCTTCCAGTTTTGTAACACACAGCACCAGAGGTCAGGGAAGAGTTTACATGACACCTATGCGCGTTCCTGACAAGTGGAAAGTGCATTGGACCCACTGAAATGTGCCAGGGTGTTAACCATGTTCTTCCCATTCATGCTGCCCTGAGTTCCAGTATGAGGTCACTGTTTTCATTCTCCGGGGAATTCTGGAAGCCGTGCAGGATTTCAGAGAGGTTTGACGCAGGGACCGCAGTCGCTGTGCTGATGTGCTCTTACCACAGAAACACACACAATTTTGTAGAGATCACCAAGAAAATGAGGCTCGCTGTACGAGGGCTGTTTCCCTGCCATCCTCCCTTGAATGGCTACATCTGTCTTGTGCACTGATACGCAGCATTTTCATCTCAACGTGAGTGTCCTCCTGACCCTGTGTGCTTCCCTCACGCCCACCAAGCTCACAAGGCCCAGAGCGCCTTTGGGCTGTAACAGAGGCAAAGCCCCACCGTGGACAGCTGCCGCCTGCCCCAGGCTCACGGAGAGCAGGCGCCTTGCCGCTTCCTGCACCGTGTGAATGCTAGCACTTACTGAGCATTTACACACGCAAGGTACTCTGCTAAACACTGACACCGGACATGATACTAGTTAGAGCTAGGCAACCTTGAGAGCAGCATGCTGAGTGAAAGAAGCCAACACAGAAAGGCACACACACTGATTCCACCTCTGCGAAATGTCCAGAAGAGGAAACTCCTCAGAGATGGGAAGTGCACTGGTGGCCGCCCGGGGATGGGGTGGGGGACAGGTATGGGGCTCCCTTTTGGGGTGATGAAAATGTTCTGGAACTAAATAATGGAGCTAGACCTCTGAACTGTACATGTTAAAAGGGTGCACTTTGCCCTGACGGGTGCAGCTCAGTGGGTTGGGCAGCGTCCTGCAAACCAAAAGGCCACCAGTTCAATTCCCAGTCAGAGCACGGTACTAGGTTGTGGGCCAGGTCCCTGGCTGGAGGCCTGGGAGAGGCAACCGACCCATGTTTCTCACACTGATGTTTCTCTTCTTCCCTCCCCTCCCCCGTCGCTAAAAGTAAATAGACAAAATCTTCTTTCAAAAAGAGGGTGAATTTTATGGTCTGGGAATTACATCTCACTCAAACAAACGAAATGTGCTGGACTACCCTAGGATGCAGGATCTCCTGTCATCTTTTGTAAATGAGGACCTGAGCCCACAAGGAATCCTCAGACCTGCCAGCAGTCATCCACATAAGGACAAACTGTGACTCTGTCCGAGTTTAGCACCCGGCTCCTGCAGACTCCTTAACGCACAATTACAGACTCGTATATATATGAGGCCTGGGAGAAGCACGACCCTGCCATCTGCTGCTTCAGTTCCCCTATCATGTTCTCCCCAAGAGGCTACCAGCCAGCTTGAAGACGGCCATGGATGGAGGTTACCCCTCTGGGGGAGGCATTCTGTCACGGACCACAGGCTCCAGCCCTACCTGACAAGCCTCAAAGGAATCAGTCATAGGTTTCTGATACTTCCCATCTGTCACTACCCTCTCTTTATTGAGGCTGCTGGCAGGTGAGCTTGATACTAGCTGAAATGTCAGCGTCCCAGCCCGCCCACGCTCCTCGAGGATGCATGTGACCCTCATGACCACTAGTCCCCACCACAGCACCTCAACAGGGGGTTGTCTCCTGAGGACAGGTGGAATAGAACCCCCTTCCAGGTGTAGCCTGAGGACAGCTGCCCGGTTTTCTCTCCCTCCTAGGAGCTGACCAGCATCCATGCTTCACCTCCAGAGTGGCACGGAGAAAGCTCAAGGCACGCATTCTCTGGCTCAGAGCCCTGGATATTTTCTAAGACAGCCCCAGCCATTAGAAGGCTGCCTCTGAGCCGCTCCCAGGCCCAGCAGCCCAGCAAGGTGCTTGCTACCACCCAGGGAGGTTCAGAGAAGCACCTGGCCTGCCAGGCATCTGATCACTGTGCCTCGTGGATGGAGCCAGCATGCCTGCTGCCCCCTCCTTTGAATTTGTAGCCATATCAAACAGAAAGGTGAGGGGCCAGGTGGGCCAGCTCTCTAGATGAAGGCTGCATGGGCACTAGCACGCGGCACCTCCCATGAGGACCGTTCAAGCCTTGGGCTCTGCTCCTGGCTCTCCCCTCTTCCCACTGGCCCACCTAGAACCCGCCTTACCAGCCTAAGCCTGTCCCAGCTCCGAGGCCTCCTCAGAAGGCCTGTTGAATGCAGCTCCCACTTCACTCCTTCAGTGGGTCTGAGTCACCTTCGTAGCCTGCAGCCCCACTAGGATCGGGAAAAACAGGAGACCTGCTATCAACGGGGTCCTCAGGAAAGCCTCTGAGGTCAGGTACACAGGCAGCCAGCCGGCTTGTGGGGGGGCTTCAGACCTGGAAGAGCTCTGCCACCTCCCCGGCTCCCAGGCCCAGAGAAACTCAAGTCCAGATTAGACAAGTTGGGTACTCATACCCTTGATGCTTCCATCCCAGTGAACCTGAACTGCCCCTATGGGGCGTCCCATTGGCATTGGACCCTGACCACCTTGGAGCAAGCCACTCCATGGCTGGTGGCACAGGAAGAGGGGAAACAGCCATTGGACTCCAGGCAGGTGGCCTCCACACATCTGCCAGCAGGCCCTAGACTCCAGGAGAAGATGGGCCTGGAAGGAGCTGGAGTCCCTCTTTGGGGCCGCTTGAGATGGGGTGGGGAGAAGGGCCCCAGCTGAGGCGGAGGCCCAAAGGAAACACAGGGACGTTCTTTGCTAGATAGGCAGCTGGGCAAAGCCAAGACAGCCACCTCCCAGGCCAGACAAATGGAACAGCAGAGTAAAACACAGGCTGAGCACATCAAGACACTCACCTGCATGAAGGTGTGACATTCAGTCACAAAAGTCCCTTTGGTGATCTCCTTGAACTTTTCACAAATGTCTGCAAAACTGGTGGCTTCCAAAATAAAAGCCTGATGTTGTTTAATCAGGGTCAGAGCCACCCGGAAGATAATCTTCGAGCCCTCATTGAACAAACAATCCCAGATTCGCAGCACCGTCTGCAGAGAAAACAGAGATGGCGCATCACTGCATGGTGACCCGAGCCAGCCCTGGTCCCAGTGAGGCACGCAACACGCTCACCTCCACGGGCAGGATGTCCACAAACAGGCAGATGAACCAGCGTGACACGACCAGGGTCCACAGGACGCCGTGCCCATCCATCAGGGCCGCCACCGCTGGCAGCTTGGTCCTCACCAGCTCCCCCAGGACTTCTTGGTCCGTCTTTAGGCCCAGCATCTCGGGGCTGTAGTAATCTGCCGTGGGAATGAGGGGAAAACCCAAAAACATGCATCACTATTCTACAAACTGCAGTCCCTGACAGCCTCATCCCTCACTCTCCCCTGAGCCGAGGGAAGAAAATGGGACTGTCCACGTAGAATCCTTTCCAGAAGAGAGGAGGGAGAGGTTAGAGGGAGGGCCCAGGGTGAGACGCCACGCCAGGTGAGTGAAGGGACTCCTGGGAGTGGTTCCCAAAGCAAGGCCCCCGAGGTCCCTGGGGCTCTGACACTGAAGCCCTGCTGGTCATCGGTTAAAATTTGCTGGCAGAAAGAAGGGGTGTTTGCACACCCACATGCACAGCAGTGTTATTCACAACAGCCAAAAGGTGGACACGACCAAGAGCCCACCCATGGGTGATTGGATGGACAAACGTAATGCGACATACATACACACAATGGAATACTATTAGCCTTAAAAAGGAGGGAAACTGACATGTGCTACAATGTGGACGAGCCTTGAGGACATCATGCCAAGTGAAGTCAGTCAGCCACAAAAGAACAAATACCGTATCAAGTGCCCAGAGCCATCAAAATCAGAGGCAGAAAGCAGAATGGTGGGAGCCAGGGGCTGGAGCGGGGGTGGGGGTGGTTATCCAATGGGGACAGAGTTTCAGTTTGGGGAGATGAGAAAATTCTGGAGACAGATGGTGGGGACAGTTACACAACAGTGTGAGTGTGCTTGATGCCGCTGAACTGTACACTTAAAAAAATAAAGATTATAAATTTGATGTTATGTGTATTTTATCACAATAAAAATAAGACTTTAAAAATCTGCAGGCGGCAGCTGCCTGTCCCTGTCATCCAGACTGAGGGAGAGCCCAGCAGCCACAGACCTGCCACCTTACCTCGGTGGCTCTGCCCACCCCGGGCTAAGAGAGGCTTTGGGGGCAGGAGGAGCAGGCATGGGGCCACCTGAGCTGCAGGGACAGCACTGCCTGACAGCGAGCTTCTTCCCGGGAGCAAGGGAAATGTCAGGGTGCAGGTGGCCCATGGCCTGGCCACACAGGGTGAGGGAGCAGGTGCAGGCAAACCTGGCCCCGATGCCCACGAGGTGCCACGGCGCCACCCCTTACGTACACAGGAAGGGAGGGGTGGAGTTCCAGGCAGGTGGTCCCTCTATGCCGTCCCCTGCACCCACCACCTCCCCAGAGGGCACAGTGCAGGCACACAAATTAGTGTCATAAGACACATTTTTAAAAAAATTAGCCTAAATCACAGATTTCTAATCCCACAGCTGGGTGGTGAACTGTGTGCCCTTGATGGGATGGACTTGGGGTTGAGGACTGTGGCTGCCTTGGCCACAGCAGCTTCTCCAGCATCGTGCCAACGCCCCCTGAGCATCCCGGGTGCCTCTGAGCACAGGACACGCTGTCCTTTCTTTGCTGGTGTTGTGTTTTTTAATTTATTTGTCTTTTATTTTTTGTTATGAAGATGATATATGCATACGATAAATCTGAACATTACAGGGGACTGTCAGGTGAAAAGTCAAAGTGGTCCCCTAGGTACCCAATCATCAGTAAGCAGTTTGATGGGCCTCCTGGACACGTAATACCACGTAACACATTGATAAATCTTGCAAACAGCACCTCTCAGACATCCCTTTGCAAACTTCCCCAATACCTTTGCACACCCTCACATACACGGCCTGCCGTCTTTGCTGTGAGGCGCCTCCGCAGGGATAGGCCATAACCCACCTTACCAGCCCCTGGTTGATAGATGTTCAGATGCTGTCCACCATGCGTGTGTGTTCACGTGTGCAAGGAAAGATCTACACATAGAGCTGCTGGGTCAGGGTTCTCTTTGCTGAAGACACAAGGAATCCTACACATTTTCTCCAACTTGAGGGCGCAGGACACTTCATTATATTTACCAGATATTCTAGAAGGAGCCAAACGTCCCCACCTCTCTGAACACACAAAGGCAGGGGCAACGTTAAGTCTAAAATTTTTTCCAAAGACAGCCGATGACTTCATTTGGAGAAATTTCTTTTCCTCTAGTTTAGTGGCTTGGGGGGCCCCGGGCTGTTGAAACATGGAAAGCAGCCCCTGCCAAGGTGGCTGGCTCATGGTCACTCTGCTTCTGCCATCAGAGGGCCTGGGCACCAGCTGGCAGCCAGCAGCCCCTGCAGCTCTGTGACCACACGCTCAATGGACAGACAGACCGCTGCTTCCAGCAGCATGTCCAGCTTTTGAATGGACATCTGCCTTGCTGAAAAATTTCCTAGCTTGTTAGTGCAATATATTGTAATACATTTTAATGCTTAATTTCTGGCATAAAAATTTAGTTAAGTGATCTGTGTAATAAAATAGGAAAATGTGCCACATTCTGCACACTGTCAAATATAGCATCCTGTCCTGCTACCCACCTGGTGCCTTTACATAGGACCCAACAATTAGTGTTGAGGAAATGGGTTTTTATTAACAGGGTTCCAACCTTGGGGGTGCTGAGTGCACTCCTGCTCAGAGCCCTCCTCTCCCACGAGACTCAGCACTTCCCTTGCTCCCCAAAAGGCTATCAGCCAAAACCATGCCCCGAAGTTCCCCATACTCTTATTTGTCCATTACATTAGCTGGTCACACAAACAGATTTCCATCCTTTTTGGAATGTGTACTTGTGGGTTTCAGAGTTGCCCGTTTTTCATAGCAGGTTTTTTCTTTAGGATTTGGGGTACACTGTTCTTAGCCTTCATGTAGTGGTTCTGGAAAGCATGTGCCGTGTTGCACTGGGTCATGGTGGAGTCCAGGGGCCACACATCCCAAGAAAGTGACTTCTCTGTACATCTTCCAGAAAAGCAGAAGTCTGCAACTCAGCATTCCTGGTCACAGTTTGGCTTCAAGCATTTTTCACGAATCAGGGTGTCTAGGTGGGTCCCCGCAGCTCCATCAGCTCTGTCGCTGCCTTCTCCAGGCAGACCTCCTCTCTCACTGCCAACCTCGTGGCTCTCTCCCCTCCTAACCTTCCACCCACCCTAATTTAAAGGCTCAGCCCACAACTTTCTGTGTAATCTTATATCCCACCCGCCCTGTGGTGCATTAGTGCCCACCATTTTTGTCAGTTCCCCAGGGTCTTTTGCCCTTTTTTGGCTGCCATGTTTAATCAGGGCAGGAGTTACCATGAACACAGTGGCATCCAGGATGGACATCCGCCCCTGGCCTCTCACACAAGTGCTGTACGGGCTTCCCACCCCACACCACCCCCCATGTCACGAGTCACTGCACGTTCTCAGAGTCACGTGCTGGGCGGCAGCCCTCTTCCCTTCAGGAAGGCACGGCTATTAACTTGCCTTTTGTTACACACTGCATCTTACCCGCTGTGCCATTCGCTCTCCCCACCTTCAGTCCTGCCTCCATCCTGCCTGAGGGCAAGATTGTGAGGGGCTGTCCCCCTACTTTCAGGGGACCCATGCTTTGCTCCTCATCACTTTGTTCACTCACCACGGCAAAGGAACGAGATGGTCTTGTCAATTAAACAGTCATTATGAATACTGACACAATGTCACAGTCATGTTGCTAATTTTCAAAGAGCGAGCTATAATAAACTATGTTGAATACGAAAGTAACACCGAAAAGAATTCCATAGGAGCCAAGTCAGTTACAAAATACCAGGGATTAAAAAAAATTGCTTTCCTTCCATATATGTATTTTGCATCTGCCTCCTGAAACGCAGCCATTTACTCCCTTTTCCTTTTTAATTCAGCCATAGTCTGGTCCACATGGGAGAAGGAAGCAAAGATTCTGTTCTCCTTTCTAGACTGTCTTGAGTGCCAACCCAATTAGACGAGTGACACCTCGGGGGGGACCAGGTTTAAGTGCAGGAGAGATAAGAGGATTTGCCAAGAAGGACATTGAAGCTGTGAGCACAGCACGACCTTGTCCTTGATTACAGAGAGGGCTTATGGCAGCTTCCAAAAATAGATGTCAAAGTCACACCCCAGACGGCCAAGGCCTGAGCGGGTCACCAGGGGAAGATCACTGAAACCCTCCGTATCTGCTTTCCCTCCTCAATGCATTCTGCCCTTGAACACTGAAGGCAAGACAACCACGATTCTTGTAGGCCCCGCCTGCATTCCCCTAACCACTGTCTGGGCAGAAGAGCGCCATCAGCCCTGACATCCCGCTGTGCACAGGAAGAGAGAAATCCTCCGTAGCCCCTGAGCTGGCCTCCCCTCTCTGGGGCCCCTGGTTATGCTTCTCCCGTGGACATTCATCTTTGCCGACAACCTAATTAATGGCTGTGTCAGAACATCTAAAGGCTAAATGGTGCCGAGGCGGGCAGGGCAGGGGCAGGGTGCCGCCTCGGGGGTGGGTGCTGCTGCTGCTGCGGGGGTGGGGTGCACAGACTTAAAACACGCCCCGTGATTACTGCGACATGAGTAGTAAGCGGTAGGGCTGGGACTCAAGCCCGTGCAGTCTAATTCCAAAACTGATGCTCTCAGCTCAGGGATGCAGCATCTGCCTGTGAAAAAGCAGGCCCGCGTCCCACAGGCTGTGGAATGCTATGGGGGAGACCCCATGGGTAAGTTAACCGAGAGAACCCTTGAGTCACATACTCAGGTGCAGCCCAGGTGAGTGGTGTCCAGGGGTCCTGACCCTGTCCCAGCTCTGCCCCGCAGGGGCTCTGAACCTCACCCCCCAGAATGTGCCTGATCAGTCCCTGCCTCAGCCACACCCTCTAGCTGGAGCTGCGTTCTTTCTGTGAGGAGCAATTAGCAACCTGTTTCCCTGTGTTTCAAAGGAAAACAGGTCTGACCAGCTTTTCAGGATGCCAATATATTATCAGTTCATTGCTGCGCAGACTCATTATTTGATGTGATTACCCAAAATGGTGCTCCCCCTTTCACTTCTTGAAGTCCGACGGGCACCATTAGCACCAGGAACTCAGCCTGGTCCTTGTCCGGCTTCTCTGCAAGGCTCAGGAATCCTCTTCTACCCAGCAAATGAATCTGCTTTTTCTCTTGTACCCTTTCACTGAATGCCTTGGTTTGAGTAGTGACTAATCAGGAGAGCCACCACTGCTTCCCAAGAAGCCACTTCATGTCACAGGAGTCTGTGTGAGAGAGCATTCTGGGTGTGAGGGGTAAGTTTAGCTTGCGTGGACATTGTTTGCTAGCATTTTGTTGACTTGGGACCACAGGAGGCCTTTACGTGTAAAAGTGAAATCCTCTGAGTAAACCTTATCTGAGTGACTGATAACGACACAGTAATGCTCCCAGGGCTGGCGGTGCCTGAGGAGGTCTCAGTCAGCCAGACGGGAGGCCAGCGAGGCATGCACAAGACCAGGAGTTCCGTGACTTCGTACAAGTGACTCAGTCTCCATCTCGACCTCCTTTGTGAGAGGTCTGTAACAACGTGGTCTTCAGTCCTAACAGACTTTTGTCCCATTTCACCTGCTCTGCAACTGGGGTGTCACTTGCCTAGGATGGTGGCCATCGGGCGGCTATGCTGGCTTTGACACCCTACTTCACTGTTGTTTAGATCTGCACTTCCTTGCTCACAGCAGATCTTGGTTATCTCGTCGTAACTTTGTTGGCCATTCGGGTTTCTTATTTTGTAAAATGCCTATTTGCTTTTTCACAAAAGTGTGACTCCATCTGGAATAGAAACAAGGATCTAATTTCATCTTCTTTCATATAGTCAATTGTCACCAGATGAAATTTCAAATAATCTTTTTTTCCTCCATCACTCCCCTATAGATCCTAATAGATGAATAGATCAGTAGACCAACTGATGTCTGGCCTCTTTTCTATTTGTACATCAGTAAACGAATGCCACGCAATTTTAATCATTATAGCATTGTAGTAAATCTCCAGTATTCTTCTTTCGAGCCTTCTTGGCTTGGCTTTGCTCTCGAGTCTTCCATATAATTACAGGACGTACAGCTGCCTCTCTGCATTTGGAGAGCTGCAATGACAACGATAATTCCTTTTTCTTTCCTCACAGTCCTGACATTTTTGTTGTGATATTTTCTTTTGTTTTTGAATCAAGACCTGATGGCACTGCAGTTTGAACCTAATAATGACAGGACACGACATTTCAGGAGCAATCTGGAGTTTTGCTTTCTTGTTTTTCCAAGTAAGCATTTATCACCTGCTAATAATCTATTGTGAATTGTAAAGGATACCTCAATTACAATTGGAATTGGGAAGCCTGTAGAGAGAGCTGTCAGACGCTGCCACTTGAGGTCCACTACTCCAAACAGGAAGACCTCAGTTGCAGACCTCAACTCTTTACTACTTTAATACCCAGCAAGAGGAAGATTTTCCTTCTACCCAGCAACAAGCCTAGCCAATAGAAATGTCACAGCTCAGCCAATGAGAAGCCATCATCACCGGAATGCTTTACCTTCCTTTAATGGACTTTCATTTTTCTCTTGCTGATGATTTCTTTGTTCTGCCCTCCTTTTTATAAAAGCCTTCCAACTTGTATAACTCCTCATAGTATCTACTTATTAGCTGAGTTGCTGCTTGATTAATGAATCATTTAATAAAGGCAATTATATCTTCAATTTTACTCAGTTAAATTTGGTTTATTAACTGTGGAGGAGAGATCGTTCCATCATGACTGCTCTCTGTCCCTCAAGCTGGACCCAGGCCAGAATGGAGGTCGCTTTCAAACCCTCTGTAGAGGTCATCTGATCGTAATCGACATTCATTGTGATATAAATCAGTACCCCTCCCTTGCCTCCTACGAAGTGCTGGCCTCTGGAACAGGTTGTTGCCCTGACTTGGTCAAGCATGTAATTTCCTGGAGTACCTGGTAGCATTCATGTACCAGCACCCGAGACTATTCCCCCTTCCACCCTATGGAATTCTCTGGCACCCGCCAAGGGGCACAGGAATCCATTTTGTCTTGCAGCCACCAAAGACATGACTCAAATGTAAGTTTCTCTTAATAAACTATATCAATTGCCAGCCTCTTTCTTGGGTCTTTCCTTGCCCTCCACTGAGGGAGGTAAATTTTCAGCCTTGGGGCGTTTTTCTGGGTCCATGTATGTGAACATGAACACTACACTGTCTACCTACTTATTATGGGTTGGGCTGTGGTTGCTGCTGCTCAGTGTTTGACCTCTTTCCTGCAATGGGAATTCCACAAGCCAGGACCTTCTATGTTCTGTTCACTGATGTTTCCCATACTCCCAGAACTAAATTGATCATGGACATAAATAGTCATTGCAATTCAGTCTGAGGGCATAACTGAAGCAAACAGTGAGCGTGATGCAAAGCTCTGTCAATATTTCATCTGGAAGGTCTTGACTCCCTCTTCCTTGTACTTTCCCCATCACTGCAGTTCGGGCCTTCACGTGGAAGCTGGGACTGCTCGAGTCCTCTTTGCCTTTGGGCTCTTCTCACACTCAGGACCTCTCCACCTTTCCTTTCCTCGTGGGCAGCTTCGTCCAGCCTGGCCTCTGCACACCCACTCCTGAGCCCTTGTTAACGGCAGCACCAGAGCATTAGGAGTGCCCCCATTTCCCTCTATCTTCCCAGATTCCCCGTTTCTTTAGCAGCACCACTCAGGTTCACTCTTCCGTGCCAAGGCCTTAGTGTCACATAGGCGTGGATGTGAACCCGGGCTCTGCCACAGAGAGATGTGGGATTCAGGCTTTAAGTGTCCTCCTCTGTGAAATTGATGTCATAGTTGGGTCTGTGTGGTCCAGTAGTTCTGAGTATTAAATGAGAATGTGGGCACAATGTAGCACGGAGCCTGAATGTGCTATGTGCACATGCTTCAGCACAGAGCTTCTAGACATGGGAGCCAGCTCTCCAGAGAGGTCCCTGGGCGCTGTCCTGGGGTGCGTCTAGCCTGACCCAGGTATGTGTGACAGAGAGGAGGAGCACGTAAAAAACTCAGAGTCAGACACAGAAAACAACAGCAACCCAGGGCTCACCACCGTGAGAGGCCTCCAACCTCCCCGTCCACCAGTCATGAGGATCTCGCAACTGTGTTTGCCTTTCAGATAAGCACGAGGCTCATTGTGACAGACCACCATCAAGTCCTCTCCCGCCGAGACGGCTCTGCCACTTCTCTTCCCAAAGTAATCCTGCCCTGCAGCTCGTAGTCTACGTTTGTACCACCCAAATCAGTGGATGTTTATTAACAAATTATTCACTAATTTAAACAATAGGCCCTGGCTGGTGTGGCTCAGTGGATTGAGCACTGGCCTGAGAACCAAAGGGCTGCCAGTTTGATTCCCAGTCGGGGCCTGGGTTATAGGCCAGGTCCTCAGTGAAGGGCGCGCGAGAGGCAGCCACACGTTGACGTTTCTCTCTTACTCCCTCCCTTCTCCTCTCTAAAAATAAATAAATAAAATATTTTTAAAACAACAGTCATTAAAAAATAGGCAGAAATGTATGACAACAATGATCCTCATCTTAACAGCAGTAATAATAAGAGCTGACAACTATTTCAGTCTTACAGCCACTCACAAACTCACTAACGAACTTAACGCGTGTAACCGAGGGAAGCTCTCACAGGTTCCGTGACCATAAGACATACTAAGGCCCAAGAAGTCTCAACACGAACGGCACAGACTGAGGAACAGATGAGCTCAGCAACGGTCACGGCCAGATTCAAGCTCTAAGACACAAAGATAACGGCTGCGCCAGCTGCAGCTGATCATCTTAAATATTTTGCCTCTCTTTAACTTCACTGCAGAAAGGTGGTTCACCTCAACTCCCAGACAATTCAGTTGTACTTTCATTAAAATCTTCACTGGGCAGCCGAACATTTCGGTAGCACCGGAAGCTGGACAGTGAAGGGCAAACAGCATGGATTTTCCAACATACCAGGCAGTATTCTTCCAACAAGGGCGTCCAGCAGCCAAAAGGATTCTTCTTCGTTCTTTGTGATAAGAATCAGGTATCCCGCGATAAAATTCATTCCCTGAAATGAGAAAAATGAGAAACAGAAATTCATGTCGAGTTTTTAAACACCGTAAGATTCTGTAATTGTTGGGCTGCTCACCACTAACTTTCCATTTCCCTAAAACTTGCATAATTCTCGAATGACCTTTTAGTACAACTTGGGAGATACTGAGGATGTGATGTCTAGTAATGCGTTTGGTCAAGCCTCCACGAAAAGGAAGGAAAATGATTAAAAGTAACTCTTCTGAATACTGCCTTAGAATACTACAATCAAAGACTCTTCAAGTAAGTGACCTTATGATAAAATACAACTTCCAATTGTTTTTTTTTTTTTAATTAATCTAATAGCATGAAACTGTCAGAGAGGAAATTATACCAGAAACCATGTTCCATAAAATCCACAAAGGAACATGGTCTGACACAGGGGATGTTGAAAGACATCCTCGTGATCGAGACTGTCGAGAAATTCACAGCACACACTTGCCAAAGGGCAGGTATGGCTGAAGGACCTGAAGTATGCGACTCTCATCTGAGAGAACCAGCTAGACCTGGGGAAGGGTACAGAGGGTGGGTGCTTAACCACAGTGAGTTAGGGGCATCTCTGGGTGACTAGGTGTCAAACAGTTTCTATTGTCTTTTTCGCATGCCTGTGTTTTCTAAAATAAGTATGCATTTCTCTAATAATAAGGGGAAAATCCAACTTTTGTCAGCCAACAAGGTAAATAGGGACACAGAAACACCACACGGGGAGAACACCATGTGAAGAGAAAGGCAGAGACTAGGTGATGTGTCTAAAAGCCCAGGAATGCCAAGAATTGCCGGGGACCACCAGATGCTGAAGGAGAGGCCTGGAGCAGATTCCCCCTCACAGCCTGAGGGGAAACTGGCCCCGACGACACCAGACCTCAGACTTCTGAACTCCAGAGCGAGAGACAGTTTCCGGTGCTCAGGCCTCTCAGCTCACGGAGCTGTCATGGCAGCTCCGGGGAGCTAATGCACCATATGTGTGTCTGTGTGTTTGTGTATGCACACACACTCCAAAAGCCAACAGAGTTTTCTTTTTAAGAGAGAGCGCGAAACATCGATTTGTTGTTCCACTTACTTATGCACTCACTGGTTGATCCTGGTATGTGCCCTGACAGGAGATTGAACACACATCCTTGGTGTGTTGGGGTGATGCTCTCACCAACTGAGCTACCCGGCCAGGGCCCCTAAAGCCAGTAGTTTTGACATCATGCTAATATTAAAAATTGTGTCGTTTATTTTTTTAAAAGCTATTTTTTTAATCCACAAGAACAGTAACTAAAATAATCTTAGGAAAACTTCTCAGCCATCCTGCTTCCCCATCTCCAAAAGGCGGAGTCCCTGTTTCGGGACAAGTTAATGACAGTCATAAAAGTGAAGAATGACAGGAATTCCGTATGGGAAAAGTGGGCCCATCCCAGCGTGTGTTGCTGAAGGCCCCGCCTCCGAGTAACAGAGCCATGTAAACTCAATCAATTATGCAGGTGAATGTGAGTAGTAACTATGATGTTTCTCCACTGCTGCTCTTTTGAAAATGATCTGCCTCTCTCCTTGTCCCATGCCCCTCTGGTTCCTCTCTGGAGCCCAGAGCCTTGCCACGTGCTGACCACACAGACGTGCCAATTCCCAAAGCAACCCCTGCTGCACCATCATTTGTCCAAACCTTCTCAAGGACCCGAATGCTCATGGCTCCCTGGCCTTTATGAGCAGCTTTTGGAACCCATGACTGTTAGGTGCACACTTCCCACCACACAGCAGGGTTTACTCACCTTCCTCTCAGGAAACCTTTAGAAAGCCTCAGGCATGCGGCCTCAGGGGCAGGGAAAGCCACTCTCTTCCCGTGACAGCCGTGGGCTACTGTTCGCAGCTCTGGCAATAAGGAGCATTCCCAGTGACAGGAAGCGGGCAGCTCCTGCCAGCACCCTGCCTGGCACGCCCGGTGGCTGGGGCCTCACGAGCCTCCAGCGAGCTCAGAGACTGAACCAGTCCGTCTCAAAGGCAGTGTGGCTGTGTCAAATGCAGCGCCCACAGAGGGCACAGCTGCAGCTGCTCCTAACTCAGGCTCTTCTTGCGTTCCCCATTATGAAAACAAGTGTCCCTCTGATATACTCCAGGCTGGGCCCGTTTCAGGAAGAAACGAGAAATGACTCTTCCCCACCTCACGTGTACTTCACATAGTGAATCCAAAACAAGGCAACAAGATGGCAGGGGATGAGGCATACTATTACCTTTAATTACAGGGAAGATCTGACTTCCAACAATCACCTCGAAGGAACACCCCCATCCCCACCCTCCCCCTCACACACACAACATGCACCCGGGCAGTAAGGTGCTCTCTGTTTACTTTTTGTCCTTGTGTTCCCTGAAGTTATTCCTACCTGCTCCCCAACTTCCCACCTCACCCCCTCTCACTGCAATCTGATACCAAAAGAAATCACTAAACAGAGGGTTCACTACTTTCATAATTGGCAAATATTTAAAGTCAGTCTGTGCAGGTGTTATAACTTAGGGGGTTTATGAACTAGATGAATAAAGAATACTTAATGCACACCTGGAGAGTGTGTCTGTTCTAAGTTTGTGGGGTGTCGATAGTTTTCACCTTCCTGGAGCCTTACCTGGCAGTACCCCACACCTCGGTTGTGGTGCCCATAGGCCAAGAGCACATTGTACAGGGTCTTCTGTAAACAGGGGTCTGCGCTCTTGCGGAATTTTACATTGTCTGGGAAGGTCCTGTTCATATCTGCAGAGAAATTAATAACAGAATTATTCAAAAGGTGGGAACAGAAGACAGTCTGTGATGTACCAAACCCCATCTGGCGAAGTGCTGGGCTCTGTCTTGGGTCTCAGGATGGTTTCAGCCCTGGTTGTGGTTTGAATCGCCCCAGGAGAGTCTGGCTGCCCTTCCCGGGCCATGAGCACCTGCAACCCTCACACCAAGGTCCTGGCTGACTGCAGTCAGGAAGGAAGGAGAGGGTACTGTGAGGACCCCCATCCTGCTCCAGCCACACCAAGGGGACACCCATGGGCCCGAGTAGCAGTTCTCCCAAAATCAGTGACAGCAAAATGAGCTTCTCCAGCTGAGGCTCAGGCCACTGTGGGGCCCCAACTTTTTCATCACTTTTCTCCATCCCACAAACCTGTCCTCACACTGCCTGCCCCCTCTTAGCTAAGTGGAGGCTAACTTTAGGACAACGGGTGACAGATGACCATTTTAATCAAAATTCTGGAAATTTTCCCAATTCTGAAGGTCAAAAACATAAAGAAGCAGAACACATGGAGATCCCCTTTCAGAAATAAACAGACAAAGCTGAAAACTAGCCCTGGCTGGTGTGGCTCAGTGGATTGAGCGCCGGCCTGCAGACAAAAGGGTCGCAGGTTCGATTCCCAGTCAGGGCACATGCCTGGGTTGTAGGCCAGGTCCCCAGTAGGGGCGCACGAGAGGCAACCACACATTGATGTTCTCTCCCTCTCTTTTTTCCCTCTCTTCCCCTCTCTCTAAAAGTAAATTTAAAGGAAAAAAACCGTGAAAACTAAGAACAAAATAAACTCAGCACTGGCAACCTCTGTCCACAGGAGGGTTTCCCAGCCAACCTCTTCCTGGTCATCGGACCCCCACTTCCTCAACCTGGCCCAGCTGGTCCCACCCAGGCCCAGTGCAGGGACACAGGTGCTGGTCAAGGTCACCAAGACGACACCTGACCTTTTTTTTGATCCTCACCCTAAGGCATGCTTATTGATCTTAGAGAATGGGGAAGGGAGGGAGAGAGAAACACTGATGTAAGAGAGACATGAACTGGTTGCCTCTTATAGGCACCTGACTGGGGACTGAACCCACATGCTGGGCATGTGCCCTGACCCAGGATCAAACCTGCGACCTTTCAGTCTACAGGGCAACGCTCCAGCCAACTGAGCCACACAGGCCAGGGCCAACGCCTGACTATTTAAAGTTGAGTGTTATAGGTTAATTCTGTACACAGGTGCAAGAACAGAGAGGATACAAGTCAACTTAAACCATTATAGCTTTTCTAGCTCTACTGACCCCACTTAGATGAGTGGTGTGTTTGCCCCTGCACTACATCTGATAACCAAAACCACTGGACACACACAGCCCACAGACCTCAGTGCAGGGCCCGCACCACCAGCAGCTTTCTCAGTCACGGCACACACAGGGTGGTAGCCCCCGTACGCCTAGGGATGAACTCCGGCCTCCACTGGGCACGATGCCCACGAACCCGCAGCGAAGCGCTGCGGCACTTCCCAGCCCCGGGCCCCAGGCCTTGTCTTTGTGTATAAAACACTGATCTGGGCAGAGCAGCAAGTTTAGCGTCCCAAAGCACATTACTTTTTATGTGTGTTTTCTAAAAAGAAAATTGTTTCGTTTTTTTAAAGGCCTCCCATAACGTGTCTCATTCTCTATCCTTGTCCCCTTAGTTGTGCCTTTCAGAGTTCCGACAGCCTGGAGGACTAACAGTGTCACAGGGGACAGTGGGAAGGAGCTTGGCCATCGCCATGATGGTCTCATCCCGAAGGAGGTCAAGAGGTGGGAGACACAGGGTTCCTCTGTTGTACTGACCACGGTTGCATTTATTTTTTTCTTTTTTAAAAAATTGTATTTCAATGTATTTTATACGATTTATTTTTTATGAGTATGACACACTTGTTATAATTAATGAACTAATCAATACAGCATTGTTATTAACGAAAATCCATAATTCACTTAGATTTTTTAAAAATTCCTACAAAACATATTTTTTCTGGAATTCTAAGCATTCCGAACTGCAACTGATCAGGAGAAAATCAATGATTTTTACTAATTCAGACTAGCATGACCAGCTGTGCTCATTCCGATGTAATGTTTTTTTATGAAAAGTTTTTCCATATGTTTTAAAATCTTCCTACAAGAACCGCTACCTGGCCTTGTGGAAGTAGACGTGAACAGGGATACTCAGTCTACGCCTACATGGCGTGAAGCATCCAGCTCCACCGACCCCGTAAAATGATTGTCCAGGTTCCTCAAACAAAACAGACCCAGAGTTACCATGGGATCCAGCAATTCCACTTCTGGGAAGACACCCAGAACTGAAAGCAGGGTCTCCATAGGGCATCTGTCCACCCATGCCCAGAGACGCATTGTTCACAACAGCCAGGAGGCGGAAGCAGCCCTAGTGTCCATCGGTGGATGAGCAGCGAAGCCAAACGGTGCGCACATCCCCTGAAACCCCAGTTAGCCTCACATAGGAAACTGCCACCTGCTGCCACACACATGGACCTGGAGGATACTATGCTCAGCGAACAGACCCAGCTACAAAAAGACAGACACTCTATGATCCCCCTTATATGAGATACTCAGAGTCTTCAATCTCCTAGAGACAGAAAGTAGAATGGTGGCTACCAGGGACTGGGGGGACAGGAAGTCAGTGTTTAATGGGGACAGAGTTTCAGTCGGGGAAGACAAAATGGTAAATTTTATATTATGTATATTTTACCACAATAAAGAAAATATTTATCTGAAAAAGCTAGCACTAAACAGAGCCTCTACATTTATTTTTCAAACAAAGAGCAACATTCTATTTTATTTAATATGTTCAGCCTCCCTTGGACCTAAAGTCTCTTCCCAACCTAAACAAGCATTTCCAGCCCTGCTGAGTGATGTCCGCCTGCTGCGCCTGCAACGCCAGCAGCAGCTTCTGTGCTCAGACCTTTGACCCTGGTATGCTGTGCAATCAGGTTCCAGTCAAAGGGTTCAGCACCCCCAGCTCTGCCCACTGGCTCCAGCCCTGGACATATGAGACCCCAAAGACTGAAGGACCCCCATTTATGATGTTGGGGACACCCACTCTCTGTCACGGGTCAGTCCAACCTCTCAACACTTCAAAGTAACTGATTTTTAAATTTTTTTTAAAGGTTCCATTTATTTATTTTTTAGAGAGAGGCAGGGAGGGAGGAAGAGAAGAAAAGAAGTATCTACTGGTTGCCTCTCACTTGCCTGCAATAGAGGACCTGGCCCGGAGTCCAGGCAGGTGCCCTGACTGGGAATCAAACTGGCGACCTTTCTGTCCACAGGATGACGCCCAACCCACTGAGCCACACCAGCCAGGGCAAATGAACTAAATTTTTAAAATTAGCTATTTTGTTTAAATTTGTATTTCTCAAAAACTTAAAATCAGGAAGGCAGATGTATTTGCTTAAAATCTAATTATTCACTTTAGGCTAAACATTTTTTTCTTGAGCACTTTAAACTTTTAAGAGACAAGGAACCTACGTAACTATTGAGAAAACTAGAGGGAAAAAGAGATTAGAGGCCAAAAATATCAGCCTCCCTAGACAATCGTTAGAGCCTGACACAAAGAAAGAGAACTGTGGGCACGGCTCTGCGCTGGCTGTGCAGCTGTGTCTGCACGTCCCGTGCGCACACCCTGCCGACAAAGGCCCCGCCGCATGAGGGCTGCTTGCTCAGCAGCCTTTGCGCTTTCCTTGAGGGCTTGCTTCTTCATGAAAGAAATCTGGTCTTTCTCTTATCATGGTCCTTACTAGCTAGCTAGGTGCTCAAAAATTGGCTGAATCCATTAAAGACAATGTTCTCCCCTCATGAACACTGAAGTTTTGACTTTCCTTGAAGAAAAATATCGTTTCCAACTGAAATCGGTTGGTGCACCTTTAACAATGCTTGTTTCGTCATCAACACCATGACTTCAAAGACTGGATGCAGATCCAATTTGGAGGATAATTCCCACTCATCCCCCTCCTCCTGCCTGGGCCACCCAGCACCCAAGGGATGGATACTGTGTGTCACCTGTCCTGATGGACTCCTCCAGGCTGTCGTTCCTCTCTCCCTGGAGAAGTCGGTGGTAATATCCGGGATTCCTCTCCATCCGGGCCTGGGCTCCACTCACCCCCATCCAGACGCGGGCCCTGTGCTCGAGTGGAACGCCTTTCCGGATGTAGCGCTTCACTGGAACAGAGAGGAAGGGTAGCTTCAGAAGGGCAGCGCCAATGGCACAAATTTCAATGCCTTTAGCTCACCAGTTCTCTCCTTAAATCAAACATGAAGAAGATGCAAAGCTTGCCCTGACCAGGTGGCTCAGCTTGTTGGAGCATCATCCTGCACACCAACAGGTTTCGAGTTTGATCCCTGGCTTGGGGCGTGTAAGGGAGGCAGCCGATTGATGTTGTTCTCCCACCTCTCTCACATCTATGTCTCTCTCTCTCTCCCCCACCTCCCTTCCTCTCTCTGTAAAATCAATAAGCGTATCCTCAGGTGAGAATTTTTCTAAAAGATGCAAAACTTCACACATCTCCACCAAAACTGGCACACACACTCATCAGAGTCCTGCTCTTCCCCTGCCCACCACACAAACTGTGACAGATGCTGCAGATGTGAAGACAGGTTAGCCACAGGTCCAGCCTCAAGTCCCTGCTCAGGGGCGACTTGGACCAGGAATTGTCACTGTGACCCAGGCACTGCACACAACTGGAAATGCCAGGAAAGCAGGAGGGACAGAAACCTCATCAAGTGAAGGGACACGAAGCAGGAAGAG
Source organism: Macrotus californicus (assembly GCA_007922815.1). Classification (NCBI taxonomy): domain Eukaryota; kingdom Metazoa; phylum Chordata; class Mammalia; order Chiroptera; family Phyllostomidae; genus Macrotus; species Macrotus californicus. Next base: position 13,388 of record VMDR010007124.1, on the reverse strand, counting down.
ACCCTCAGTCAGTCCTGGGAGGTGCAAGCAGAGACACGAGAGCTGGAGGGATAACTGAGGGTTGGCACTCAGACCCAGACCCAGAGGCCCTAGTGAACCAGGCTCAGATGCATGGTCCTTCTTTGGAGGTGACCGTGAAACAGCAGGGACTGAGGTCACGCGAGTGTTCTGGGAAGCCCTCTGCAGGACAGAGACCAGTGAGAGGACAAACTGAAAATAGAAGACAGCAAGTGTCCCAGTGTGAGCCTGTGTGAAGCACCTGGCTGGGAGCAACGGGCTGCAGGTGCAGATGTCCTCGTCCTGTTCTGCAGCCAATCTCCATAAATTTCGAGCTACTGCATTTTGGAGGAATATATTTATTGAAAATAAATATGTGAAAAGGTGATCAGTAATTTCCTAATAACCATAACAGCATACAGGAAAATAAGCCAAAAACCATGAGTGACCTCAATTAATCAATATTCAATAATCTCCCAGGCAGATGGAAAAATTTGTAAGATTAACATTCCAATTAATTACACTAAGCCCAGGGATGCTATGCTATACTTTTAATCATCTTAATTTAACTCCCCAAATAGTTCATTTTCAAAGCAAATACTCACAGGTTTGTTTCCCTTTGATATTATAAATATCACTATTTTAAAAGAAACCACACTTCAGGAAAAAAAATAAAAGCTATGCAGTTAGTGGGATTCCACAAACGGCCATAAAAAGAAAAAGATCTGAGGCGCCAATTGCACTTAACAGAGAAAAATTCTGGGGGAAACATTGCAGGTTTCAGTCAGGAAAAGCACTGTTGAAAAAACTCTAACTCCAAGGAGACCCGCACGGGATCGATCACCTGGGCGTGAGCACCTGAAAGAGGAAACTCCAGAGGCCAAGCCTCCTGCGCCTGCCCAGGAGGGCACACGAAAAATTTGCAGAATGATGCAGGCATGACAAGGGGGGATCCAGAAGAGGGAAAGAACATCTCTGAAATAATACACCCAAAGACCAAGAAAATTTCAGAAACCCTCTTTGCCAGTTTGAATGCACACTGGAGGCTCACGCCTCGGCAAGAACGTTTCTACACGCAGCCTGTTTATACTGTCACGGAAACAGGAAAAGCACAAGCTTTGTTTTATTTTTAAGTCTATCAAACACACCGATAATTCCGCCTGACTTTCCCTCCGACTTAGTATGACTTGTACTGAAGGTTGGCAGTAGGTTTCGTGACCCCTTGGAGGCAATATGACCAGCAACACCTGAAAGAGTTGTGAACCGTTCGCTGCTGACCAGCAAGGGGCAGGGACAGTCCCCAAGCGAGTGGGGACTGTTCTAACTCAGATGGCAGCAAAAAGAAGAGGCATGCGCAAATCAGTGGTAGTTCTGCACATTAACAACAAACAACTGAAATCAAAACATTGAAAATAGTATCATTTGCAATAGCACCAAAAATAAAAAAAGAAATACTTGGGTAAAAATCTAAAAAAATACCTGTCGGATCTGAGTGCTGAACGCTGCAAAAGAAGTCAGAGAAGACATAAGTAAGTGGAGAGAAACACCATATACATCCTGTCCAGGGACTGGAAGACTCAATATTGTTAAGATTCTTCCCGAATTGGTCTATAAATTCAATACAATGCTTATTAATTCTCCAGGAGAAATATTTAGTTGATAATGACAAGCTGATTCTAAAATTTATGTGGCGCCCTGGCTGGCACGGCTCAGTTGGTTGAGCATGGTCCTGCAAAGCCGGAGGTCGCTGGTTCGATTCCCAGGCAGGGCACATGCCTGGGCTGTGGGCCAGGTCCCCAGTTGGGCATGTGCAAGAGACAATTGATCGATGTTTCTCTCCCTCTCTTTCTCCCTCCCTTCCCCATTCTTTAAAAATAAATAAAATCTTTAAAATTTATATGGAAAAGCAAATGAAGTGGAAAAAGCCAACAAGACAATTTTGAAATGAAATTGAAGGAGCCCCACTCTCTGATTTTAAGGCTCACCATGGACTTCCAATCATCAAGACTGTGGGATTGGTGGAAGGATATACATATTGATCAATGGAGTATTTAAAAACTTCAGACATAGATTCAGAAATAGACAAATAGAATCAATTGCTTTTTGACAAAGTTGCAAAGAAACTTCAATGCAGGTAGAACAGTCTTTCCAACAAAGAACGGACGAAACAAAGAATACCAACGCTAGAAAGTGCGGTCAGAACGTGACCCAGCAGGAACTCTCATCCGTTGATGGTGGAATGCGAAGCTGTGTAGCTTTTTTGGAGAGACAGTTTGCAATGTCTTAAAAATTAGGCACACAGTTACCATGTGACCCAGGGTCCTCACTCCTGTGGATTTCCCTAAGAGAAATGGAAGCTTAAGTTCAAGCAAAAACCCGTAGGTGAATATTTACAATGTTGGCTTTACATACCCCAAATGTCCTTTGATGAATGGATAATAAAAATAAATCATAGAACACCATAAGTGAGAGAGTCTGCAGCAATAAAGAGTGAACTACTGATACGCCCAAACCATGAATACATCTCAAATGCATTACGTTAGTTGAAAGAAGCTAGACTCAGAAGGGGGCTATAAGAAGCATGAATGGTAGTAGAAAAAAATACAATAAATTTTTTTTTAAAAAAAGAAAGAAGCTAGACTCAAACAGCTACAAGGTGTACGATCCCACTTACAGGATGACATCTGATGGCTGAACTGTGGGGATGAGGAGACCAGTGGAGGCCTGGGGTGGGGGCGGGGACTGCCCACAAAGGGGCAGCAGAAGGGAATTCTGCAGGTGAAGGACTGCTTTGAATCTTGCTTGTGGGGAGGTATGTGACTCTGTCGGTTTGTCTAAACTCACAGAACTATATACCAGTAAGAGGGAATTTCACTAAACTCAAAAAAAGTCAAAACGTAAGGTGAAAGGAGGGAAAGTGTGGAAGACGTAAATGCCTCACTGTGGAGTTAGACGTCGGCTCTACTGTGACTTCCTAACCCCAGACCTTGAACGGGTGGGTCTCAGTTTCCCCGCCTATAAAACAGAAATAAGGCGCTCGGCCTAGTGCCTGAAACACAGTCGGAGCTCAACGAATCTTAGCTGTTGTAACAGCGGTAACCATACTCAGAATTTGAAGAACAAACGCTTTGCTACTTTTTGATGTTTGTTATCTGAATTTACAATGTTTCTTCAGAAAAGACTGAGAACGGTTTACTCCGCCTCAGACAATGCCACTCCCAAGGGCAGGGCTCACCCACAGGTCATCCCTGACATCTGCAGAAGAATAAAATATAAAGGAAAAACAGTGGGGAAATATTTTTAAAAAGAAGCTGGACCCCACAGAATTAACCTCCAACTTTCTGTCCCAATAAAGGTAAGCAAATGTTCAGCTTTTTTGGTATTTGTCTTTGAAAATATGTTTCTGTAATTTACTTCTAATCCAGGTGGTGCTGACTTTCTAAGCCACGAGGGAGTTCTAGAAGCAAATGCCTATGAGGCTTTTTCCACTGTGAATTCCCTTCGCACCAAGATGGGGAATGGTCAGGAATAAGGGCAGGGGCTAGGCCAAGGTAGGGCAGTTTGTTGAACTTGGTCTTCAAGGTCGAGGGAGGAAGAGCAAGCTGTCATAAGGGCTCCTGTTGGATATTTGCTACAGACAAAGAAAATGAAAATATTCATCATATCCACAAATAGCATAATCAAGCAGAGTAGCTTATCTGCACAAATGCTGAATGTCCAGATGCTTGTGTTACTGGGGACATTAAGAGGGGCAATACAGATGAAAATCCTACCAAAAGAGAAAAAAACACAGAAGGACCATACAAAGCAAGATAAAGTGAAAAAACAGGATCAAAAGGAGATTTCAAGATGTGCTTGCTGATATTCAAGGATGGGGTCCCGAGACTGAGTTCCTAGGACTCTACATGTCCACACTGCAGGACCGAAACCCCTTACTGAGTCACTTCTTCCCCAGGACGTCACACACCTGACACACTACAGTCAGCCTAGACTACACAGCAGGAAAAAAACTGCATCCCCATTTCTGCAGTAACTTGTCTAGTCATGTGTATGCCTGACAGCCTGCTCTCTGGCCGGTTCCCTGACCGTCACACCCGGAAACGACACCAAGCTCCAGTGGTGACAGCCTGGATCACAGAACCCTGGGAAGCCACATCACACGCTCTCGCTGAGCCATTTCCTCATTTCCTGAAACAACATCAGGCGGACAGGCTCTCCTGTTCACCTTGACACTGAATCCATCTCCCAGACTGAAGGCTCACCAGGAATCAAATATATTTGCTCCTAAACCTCTTATCCGGGGGCACTTGTTCCATAATCACACAGTTTAACTAACATTACATAAATCAAAGAAATAATAAAGCAAAAAAGAAAGAACTGTTATTTCAACAAAAACCAAGCTATGTTTTCAGAAAGACTTGAAAGAGACAGGTGCTTCAAGAAAAAGCCAAGCCAACACAGAATCTTCGAATCAGGGGTAGGAAAGCTGCAAGATGGGGGGAGAACAAACATTTGGGCCGAGTCCGTGCTCAGACTGCTTTCGTTCCTGCTCCCTACTTGGGGAAAAACTCAATACTGGAAAATAGAGACAGTGAATTGAGAGTGTGGTTTCTGCGGGAAGGACACAAAATTTAAATTAGTGGACCCACCTAGTCAAAGGAAAGGAGATGATAAGAGAATCAAATGACAAAATCAGAGACAGCAGGATGAGCCTGCATTTGTGCTTTATATAAAAACAAAAAAAATTATGCACCCATGCTCCTCCTGTAGTGCTTCTCTGCTTTTACTGACCTCTGGGCCAGTAATCCAGAGTTAACCATATTGGACAGGGGGCCTTCTCCTGTGACGAAAGCTGACTGAGGCCCTGTGGGTGCAGTTGCTGTATTTGTACACGTGTGTGCATGCACATGCTCGTGTGCATGTGTGTGCCCCTGCTTCTGTGGGGAGATGTGAGGACAATCACCAGTGGTCACCTCTACAGGAGACTGGGGCCTGGAGCAGGAGAGAAACTTAATGTCACTTTGCATCTTTCTGTATGATTAAGACATTTTACCATGTACGTAAATTGTATATTTTTAAACACTTGTATGTAACTTTTTGAACCAAAAAGAGCAGTCAACTTTTAAGAAGAAATCAAAAGGAAAAATTAAAGGCAGATGTGTTGCTGGAAACACGTTAACCCAGGGGCCACGCCTCGGGGACAGACCTCAGTGTATGATCCATGTAGGACAGCACACGGGGTATTAGCCTTAAGGGTCTGTAAAGCCACAAAGGACCAACCTTTAAGGTCCCTTCCAGCTGAACTTACAAAACGCTAGTCTGCAGCCCCATCAGTAATGCCTGAGAAGGGAGGGCTGTCCCCTGTCTTGGGATGGCCTCCTCTCCCCTGCCCTACCAGACAGCAAGTTCCCAGATCCACCTGCTTGCACCCAGTCCTCTCAGTCAACCCCACAAGTGTTTCCCAAGCACCTACTGTGTGCTGGGACCACTGTGGCCCTATTCACAAACAGCTTTAAAAGCAAACATTGGTGTCTTCACACCCTTGCTCATAAATCCTTGTCCAATTGATGCATGCCTCCACGGAGTCCCAAGCAGGGTCCCCTGGCTCCATCTCTGGCCCCTTCTAAGCACATCTCTAATACTCTGGTCACACAGCTCTGTCCCTCGCACCTGACCCCGACCTCACCCCTTAATTGTCATCAATGTCCTATTTCAGGAAAGCCCTCTGTGCCATTCATCTGCGTTCTCTCAACTCCCACCAAGGGGCACGCTCCTACCAATGCCCTCCCACCAGCCCAGCAGGTACCAACTAAACACTTCACTCACTTAACAAATACTGAAACGATCATCCTGGCCAGTCCCTGCCAGCAGAGAGGGATCTCTGATTCCAGCCGGAGAAACAAACGATAAAATAAATAAGGTCTGCACTGTGTCAGGCAGCAGGGAAGGGGTAAAAATTGTGTGGGTGTGCAGTGTGACAGGGGCATGACATTCCAGAAAGGAGCTCAGGAAGGCCTCATAGAAGTGGCACTCCAGTCAACACCTGGAAAAGATGGGGCACAAGTAGGGAGATTGGGGGTGGGGGGTAGAGAGTCAGGTGAAAGCCAAGGTTGTGCTGGAGGGACAGAGAGGAGGCCTGAAGGAGGAGGCCCCAGGCCTAGAGGGAGGGAGGGAAGGGGCTGGGGCAGGAGAGCAGGCGAGGAGGGGTCCAGGAGGGGAAGCTGGGAGGACTTTGTCACAGGCATGCGCAAGTGGAGAGCCCTGGGCAGTCTCGTTTTGAGAAGCAGGAAATCAATTTTCTTCTGGAAAGCAAACAAGCCCATCTCAAAGAAAAGAAAGGATGTCTCTGTACCTTAAAAGTGCAAGTTCTAGCTGAATTCAACGCTTCGAGCTTCAACTTTGAGCCTACATAGGACTGGACGCACACGCACCTGCCTTGGAAGTTCCCCATCTCCGGGTCCCTAGGAAGGACGCCAGACTCAGGGCACCCTCCGTGGGTTAGGGAGTGTGGAATCCGGAGCCCTCCTCCTCTCGTCCTCTCGGGAGTACTTCTTAGCCAGTGACCTGTTTGTTACGTGCATGATGGACCAAGCTCCAAACTCACCTGTCATACTTTTCTGGACACTATTACTTCCCTTTAGAAGTTTAGACCATTTTATTGCTCTTCTAGTGAGTATGACCAGATAGGTGGAAAAAAATTCTTCATAAGCTGCATAATCAAAATCTTCAGGCCTTTCAAATCCATACGGATCAATCCTACAATATAAAAAGAAAAAACCCTGTAGCCCCAGAACAAAGTTCCACACGCAGGTGCGACCTGTGGCACAGAGTGGCCAGACACTGCCCGGGGACCCGTCCTCGGGGTCCTTCGGGTACCCACTTGGAGGGGCTGGGGCCTGTCCGGGGCCGTGATCGACCCGAGGGGCGCGTGCCCTGTACCCTCCCCGAGCGCAGAAAGGGACTGCGGGCCGAGAGCGGTGGGGGGCGCACCCCTGCCCACGGACGCGCAAGCGCCCGCTCACCCACCACCGCACCGTCCTACTTCCCGCACCCCCAAATCTCTCACCATCCCATCCCCGCATCTCCGAATTCCACACACCCACCCCTCACGCCCAGGCTGGGCAAGGGGCGTCCCGGCCCCTGCGCGCCCACCTGGGGACCCGGTCCCGCGCCGCCTGCGCGCGTTCCGCAGGCTCCATGTGGAGAAGGGGGGTGGCCACCCTGAGCTGCCCAGACCTCGGCGGGGTGGCGGTGCCAAGTCCGCCTCCCGGGACTCAGGGCAGCTAGAGCCCTTCCAGTGCCGCGGGCTCCGGGAGGCGGTACTGCGAGGTGGGGGTGGAGCAAGGCGGGGGGGTGGGGAGGGAGGTGCTGGGGGGGAGGGGCCGTGCTGGGGGCGGGGCTGGGGCAGAGGGAGGGGTAGGGAGGGGGCAGGGAGGGGGAAGGGCGGTGCTGGAAAGGGG
>VMDR010007123.1:0-42062 GCA_007922815.1 Macrotus californicus | reverse complement strand
CTCCCTTGGGCAAAAAAAAAAAAAAAAAGATTTCTATCGCTGTAGCTGTTTTTCCTCTCCAGGTCGGTCCCCACAGCCTGTCAAGATGTGTCCCCAATCCACCTACCTATCCCCATATCACATTCCTCCCTCCTGTACCCTCACCCTTTATCTGCTCTTCGACCTCTGACCCTCTCATCATTTCCTTCTGCTGCCTTGTGCCTTTCACATACTCTTCCTATACCTGGAAGTTCCTTCTAAACCTGGAAGTTTCTATTCTTCTTTCAGATATCTGACGCAGTAACTTTCAGTGGCTGAGCTTGCGGAATCTGGGTTCAATTACCGCTTCTGTCATTTACCAGCTTTGTGACCTCAAGCAAATAATATTCTATGACTCAGTTTCCTCATCAGTGAAATGGGCATAATAATGCAATGGTATTTTTCTCACAGGGTTACAGCAAGAGCCGAGATGAAACATTTAACACTCATGCGCACAGCACAGCGCATCCTGTATTCATTGCACACAGTGAGTGCTCAGTATTAGCTGGATTTGTCATTATTCTTAGTGTATAATTCAAATTATACCTCCTCTCCCCCAGGCAAAGTCAATGGCTCATTTTTATGTTTTTCCACATCACTTTGTTCATGCATTTGCTAACACAGCTGCCATCACAGGAGGGGCTGCTCTCTGCATTTGTAAAATGAAGCCGGGATCCCGGAGCCTGAAAGGAGAGCAGGAAACTTTAATCAGGTAGGGTGCATAGCAGGACCTGGTTGTCCCTATGTTTGTCCCCAAAGTTCACATTTCCCTTGAGGATCTCTCACTAATTATCCTTGCTGTCCCCCTAGGTCAGCTTCATGATTTCGTATAATCTATGTTACGATTCTAGAAGGAGCCATCCTGTTCTCAGTCTTTCTCTCCATCCCAGGCTCTTGCAGATAGCTACGAAGACAGAATCCGCCTGAGACAGAATCACATTTGCATTTTGCTTAGGCTACATTTTTCAATTTTACAGCATTTACGAAGGAGACAATGGAATCTAGGAAAGATGCAACAGTTAAAGAGATTAACTGGCTAATTTTTGAGAGCACCGTCCATAAAGTCCACAGGCGAGCGAGGCTTCCTTGTCAAAAAGCAATTCAATCACCATAAATGCTCATTCATGCCTGATCTCATTCTCCCCTGAGACTGGGAACGGTAAGCATGTGCCTGTGACAATTGTATTATCAGTGAGTACGCCCACCGTGCAGAAAGGACTGGGCACAGAGCGCAGGCAGACGTATCCCATCTGAAATTTCGAGTCATCCCTGAGACAGATTTGGGTCTGTCATCTAATGAGACTAAATTAAAATATGAGTGATGGAGCCCACTCCCCCCCCCCCCCCCCCCCGCAACTCATCTTTCTAGCATCAGCAAGGAAATCAAATGCTAATAGCCAGTGACCTCCTAATTCTAGTCAACTGCCCTTAGCTATGAGCAAAGTCATTAACTGAGTCTAGATGCTGCAAATAAAGTAGCCCCATCGGAGCTGAAGGCCTGAAATTATGCAAGTGAGCTAACTGGGGGGAAATTATAATTTTCATAGGACAAGCCCTAAATCGAGTCTATCCTCTCAGAAAGACGTTCTCTCATCAAGAGAGAGCCACATAAAAATCCATTACTTGCCTCTCCCAGGGACTACACCCCTTGTCTGTATTGTTACTCACCCCACAACTCTCAAAGCGCCTAACACAGATTCTCTTTCTTATTGGCTACATTAGACTTTACGTTTTCTAACTTTTCTGTGCCCTGGAGGTCCGCCCGGGAAATCACGCAACCCTTGAATGATTTTCTTTAGAAATGCACGTGCAGCTATAGGTATGCCCACGAGTTATTTAATCAGTTAGCGAAGGGAGGCAAACAACATTTCTGCTATTGGCCTTTTTCCATTTCTGAGGAGAATTTGTGGGTGCTTGCCTGCAATCCAGGATTGGAAGCCAAAGAAAAGGGCACTGAGAAAATAGCATTTTCTTATAATATCACATGAGTGGGCAGACAAAAGAAAACCATGGGATTACCTTTTGTCTAAGTAGAATTGAATTCTGGGTGAGGTTAACCTTGATCCTCTTCAGTACAAGTGCATACATGTTTATGTATGCACACAAAATCCCCATCTTTGGAAGCCAGGAGCCCTGGATCAGAGTGTACTTGTATCCAAGAGGCAACGTCCTTCATTCCGGCATGAATATCAACTCCAAAGTTCACTGCAGCCCACAGCTAACCAACAATGATAGGCAGAGAACAGAGGTCAGGCACTACAAGAGATGGCTAAATTCATCTGGCTGTATCTTCTCTTCCTCCTAAACACCTTTCCCTTAACTTCTCAATGTTTGGAATGTTTTGTTTGCTTCTCATATCCCCATTTTATTATGTGGGATTTGTATGCATTAAGATTGCAAGGCCTCAAAAAACATCAAATCTATCTATAAGAGAGAGCTCTATTTGTCCCCAACGTTGAGAAACCTGGAAGGGAGGTACTGTAGGCTCCCAAGTGTCCAGACTGGCATCTTTACAGTTCTTCCTGTCTTTTCTTTGTGCTTTGTCACCTCATGATTAGGAGATGGCGGTGGTGCCACCAGTCACCATTTCCAAGGGGGCAAAAATGGAAGACAAAAAGGGTATGTCATGAAGCCAAAGATTCTCCAGAAACCTTTCCCAGAATACTTCCACTCATATGTCCTTGGAACTGTATCACGTGACAGTCACCAGTGGACAGATGGCTAGGAAGAAATGGTTGTAGGTGGGGACTGAAGCAGCTAAGCACTGGTGCCTGCCACGCTTTGGTCACAGACATCAGCCACTAACTGGCTAATCCAAGTCCGGGAAAACAGAGGGGATGGCGGTCGCGGGTATTTATCAAAAAGACACTCATAGCTCTGGCTGGGGTGACTCAGTTGGTGGAGCATCGGACCGTAAACCAAAAGGTTGCCCACTCGATTCCCGGCCGGGGCACATCCCTGGGTTGCAGGTTCAGTCCCCGGTCCACGTACAAGAGGCAACTAATCGATGTTTCTCTCTCTCTTCCTCCCTCCCCCTCTCTCTCAAATCAATAAGCATGTCCTCTGGTGCAGATTTTTAAAAAGAGACATTCACAAAAATAAAGGATGTGATTTAAGAAGTAGGTCTTGGAATAGGATATGAATTGGCACAGTTTTAAGAGGCAAGAACACAAGTATCTTGTTTTTGGCTTGGTTTTTATTTTTTTGGAAGGGGGCAAACTTTTATTGTGGGAGCATACACAAATGAGGCCTGTCCAGAAGGTATCCAGCCATATAATATGAAACAATTTATTTTTTGTACATTTACTGAAGAGGGTACAAGACACCAGAAACATTGTACATAGGACAATGACATCTCAGTCTCCTTCCAAGTAGGCACCTTGGTACCTCACACAGCTCTCCCAATCTCCATCAGCTGCCCTGTCGTATTTTCCTGAATCTCATCGGCAGTCTGAAATCTCTGACCTTTCAAAGGTGATTTTCATTTTGGGAAAAGCTAGAAGTCGCAGGGCTCCAAATCTGGGCTGTAGAGGGGCTGAGTCACCTGGGTGATTTGGGGTTTTGCCAGAAAACTGTATGAGATGTGATGCATGAGCGGGTGTACTGTTGCGAAGAAGCTGCCAGTCAGCAGTTGCCCTTAGCTGTAGTCTTCTGAATCATCTGAATAGTTTCCACAGAGGAATGTTCAAGCTTTATGGAAAATTTGATGCAGATTTGTTGCTCTACTCACTCAGTCATTTTGAATGCGATGCTACACGGTACACATGCTCACTCAAGGGCACGTACCACCCCCATTGAGTAGTACAGTGAAGTTGTCATTGTTCACCCATGCGTATTCCAGTCCACTCTCCTTGGCTGTCAGGTTACATCGATGTCATTCACACTGTTTTCCATATCTTAACAATGGCTGGACTTTTTCCACAGAGACCTCATATTACAACAAAATTTGCCGTTTTACCCATTTGTGAGTGTACAATTAGGTGGCATTAATTATATTCACAATGTACATGCATCTTGTTTTTTGGTGTTGTCTGTACAATAATGCTCAGCTCCAAACTCTTTCCAACCTTATATCGTTTCCTCCTCTGTCCACCTCCTTGGTGGCAGAGGGTGAGTAGTCTAGTCTGGGTCCTTGAACCCACCCCTTGGGGGAATTGAGGAAGGGCACTATGACTGGCAGCTCTACTAGAACCACAAGGACTATGGGGGGAGCAATTCTCCAAAGGAAAGAAAATCCACCAGTTAGAAGGAGGATGAGATCCTGGGTGTGCAAAGACGGCATGTGTTCGCCTCGCCAAGGTTAGGTGTGCACTTGTGCTCTCTGTCGCTTTCTCTCTCTGTCACTGTTCATCTCATTTGATGATAAAACTGTAAGTCATAGACATTCACTGTGACCTTTTTGGTCATCAAAAATCTGTATTTCAATTGCAAGAAAAGAAAGGGAATACCAGTTTAATTTTAGGAAAAAATGTATTCATTCACAAAACATGTCTTCTTTATCCCCAGGTCTTTAAATTAAAAATAGGTAGTGTTTTAAAAAGCCTGAGCTGATTATTTGATAAATAAATTTCAAATGCTATCAATCGTGCAAAAATGAATGTTCGGTGTCTTGCTAACCAGAATCATATTTTTACAAGTTTTTCTCCAAAGAGATCTCAATCCAAAAGGGCCGATTTGAGTGCACATAAACCTTTTCGTCAGGAATTCCTGTGTCATCTTGCTATCTCAAGCCTTTTTCAAATAACTTCCTCTCTTTCAAGTTGCATGCAAATGTGACAATCTTACCTTTTTAAAATAGATATCATATATCATGAAAAAGAAGAGCATCGTCATATTACCGATAGCAAGAATTAGCAAACATTAGTATAGATGTAGACTTTTTTTGAAAAGGAAGGTCAGGTTCTGGTGCTGCCAGAAGTAGCTGGATTTATCTTAATACCTCGGTTTCTTTGTATGCAAACTAGTATCATCCTCTCCTCAGAAGGCTTTGTGTGAAGAGTAATTTGGGTAACAGTGACAGCGCTTAACATGCATACGGAGATTGAGGGCTTCTTTAGAGCCAGGTAAGGACCCTAGTTTATTCATTTGTTCCTTTCTCTTTTTAAGCTTCTTCTGAAAGTTCTACAGAGCTTGGGAATCATTGTGTTGGGCTTAAGTTGAAACTCCACCGCTTACGGACTTCTCTGTGCTCTGAGGTCTTCATCTGTTCAATGGGGAGAATAACAGCATTCACTCAGTTGTCTGAGAATTAGATGAGATAATGAATGTAAATTACATAGTGAGCACCTGGTGTATAATCAGTATTCAATAAATTATACTTGGTGGTAGTAGTAGTAGTAGTAATAATAATTATAATAATAATATGATGTAGTATCTTGATAAGTGAATGCTTTGCTCACCATACCATCCCATGGAATGTTTGATTTTTTTTTAAAAAGTGAAGATTTGATTTTTAAGAAAAAATCTTGGAAATAGAATCATTTGGGTCTGGCTGGTGTGGCTCGGTGGATTGAGTGCCGCCGGCCTGTGAAGCAAAAGGTCACAGCTTTGATTCCCAGTCAGGGCACAGGCCTTAGTTGCGGGCAGGGTCCCCAGCAGGGGACGTGCAAGAGGCAACCACACACTGGTGTTTCTCACCCTCTCTTTCTCCCTCCATTCCCCTCTCTCTAAAAGTAAATAAATAAATAAACAGAATCATTTAGATATACTGATTATAAACGTACTCTAGTTTTTTGAGGGAATGCACTTGCTTACTAAAATTAAATTTCACTAAAGCAATTAAAATTACTAAATCAATAATATGGGGGAAGGACAATAGGGTAGGGCTGAATGAGACCTCAGCTTGTTATCATCATTCTTTTGGCTCACTGACCTCTTCCTTGTGGAAGTCTTTGGTAACATTTTTATAATTTCTTAACATTTTCCACCGTTCATTAATGAGCACCTTTTTCCTTTGCTTTTTATTGTTCTACTCATGGTGTGACATCCATTCTCTATCTGTTTCTATGGAGGCTTTTGTGATGCCTCTGAGGAAATGAAATCTGAGTCTTTGAAATAATGAAAACGTCACTAAACCACAAAACTCGATTTCAGGAGCCTAATAGTGGATCACTGCTTTATTACATACAACCACCTTACAGTTTAGTCTTCTAGTTACAACTGAGGACTCATTTTTTCGGTCCCTTTTCTCCAGCACACACAATTGACATTTCTGTCATAATAAAGGCTGCTAGAGGACCCAGAGGTGGGATTAGGAGACTCAGTGTTGACCCAGGGTGAAGGATATCTGTAGTTTGGGGGGACTTGTACTGGCTATATTGTTGTAACAGCAGGAATACTTTTGTCAGTTTGGAGGCTTTTAACTTCTAATTATAAAATATATAAGAAAATGTAAATCAGAGATATTCATTTTTCTCATATCCTAAGAGTTTGAGAGAAAGATGTTTCCAGAGTTGGCCCAGCAGCTCCACAGTATCATTAAGGACCCAGTTTCTATCCGTTTTTTCCATTCAGCTACGTCAGCCTTTGCCGCCTCATGGTCATAAAATGGCTGCTGCACTCCAGAAATCACATTGTGACAGAAAAGGGAGAATGGCAGCTCTCGTCACATTTCTCTAACATATCTTTGTCCAGAACTGGATCGCGTGGCTGTATTTACCTTCAAAGGAAGCTAAGAAATTGAGTATCTGGCATTTTTTAACTTTTTTTTTCAGGTATACTTGATCCCTAGGAAAAAAGAGGGAGTGGAATGGCTGTGGACGAGGCAACCAGCAGTGTTTACCACTCTGTAAACATTTTCTTGATCTTTCTTACTAAATGCGTAGCCTTACTTTGGGGAACTCTCTTTATTTTTTCTTATAGCTCCAGCACCTAGCACATTGCCTGGCACAAAGTTGGAGACAAATATTTTTGAATGCCTCCACAAACTTGCCACCTGATAGGCAAGGTAGCCGATACAAGTGTTTCTTAATGTCTTTTTGAGATTTTATTTATTTATTTTTAGAGAGACGGGAAGGGAGAAAGAAAGAGAGGGAGAGAAACCTCAATGTGTGAGAGAAACATCAATGGGTTGCCTCTTGGCCCACAACCCAGGCATATGCCCTGACTGGGAATCGAACTGGCAACCTTTTAGTTTGCAGGCTGGCACTCAATCCACTGAACCATACCAGCCAGGGCTCAATGCAAATTTGAATGTTATTATATAATTGCAAATAGTGAGAAATGTTATGAAGGCAAAAAATAGCTTACTTCGAGAGAATAATAGTGGAAACTTCTTAATGACCTAGGAAGGCCTCTCTGAGAAGAAAATATTTAAGGCAAGACCTGAAGGTCAGGTTACTCATAGAAAGGTGAAAGGAATGGAATAGTGTTTACAAGGCTCGGAGCCCAGTATGGTTGAAGGGTGATGACCAAGGGCAAGTGGTACAGGACGAGGCTGGAGAGTTTCTTTTATGAGGAAGTTACATGATCTGACATATTTGTAAAACACACGTGAGCTGATGTACCTGTAAACCACCCTGTGATGTGATGGACCTTCTTTCTGGAGAAGAGTGAAGATAGCAAGAGCAGAATCAAGCAGACCAATTAACAGGCGTTTGCAGTTGTCTCCATGAATGACAATGGTGGCTGGGACTAAGATAGTGGCTTTGGAAATACAGAGACTTGAAGAGATTCGAGATGTATTTTGGAGGTAAAATCCACATGGCTTGGTAATGGACTAGATGTCAGTGATGAGGGATTGAGAATGGACCCCTCAGGTCTTCCATTTGAAAATGTTGTTGTAGTATTTACTGAGGTGATAAATATTAAGGAAGCAGAAGATTTGGGGCAGATCAAGAGTCCAGTTTTAGACATGCTCAGTTTGAGACATCCAAGTGGAGAAGTCAAATACAGTTGTAACTCAGAAGAGAGACCAAGCTAGAGGAATAAAGGAGGAAGATTCAGGCGGAATCTAGAGCGCTGCGGGTGAAGATCACCTAGCACATAGAGTAAAAGGAAGAGGGCCTAGGACCAAATTCTGATAAACTCCAAGAAAAAGAAGTGAGGCAGCAGTGAGCGAGGAGAAGGAAGAAAAATATCAGAAGAATATGACCTCTCAGAAGCCATAGGCGTGAATAAATCTGTGAGCAATGGATGGATGGCTTTGGGTCTAGAATTTGTTCCCATTTTCCATTGCAGCTGGACTGCAGTCCAGTGAAGGATCCCATACTCTCCCAAATTATCTGGCACTATCCACGGAGGCTTCATCACAAAGCCATCTTTTCTAGTGCTGTGCACCTCGACGTGCGAATTATCTGAGATTTGAACAAATGAGGCAGGGAATGTGTCACGGGCTCTGCTGTCATAGAATGTGTCCGCTCGAGGACCTGTTAGCCCAATAAGGACTCACTCACGCTCCCATTCCAGCCCCCATTCTGTTGGCGAGGGAACGAAGAGTTAAGAGTGTGATGGCCAACTGAATGGATGGCAGGGAAACTGAAGATTATTGAAGTCAGTTGGAGAAATGCATTTCTGTAGTTGCTTTTGCTGACTAGCCCAATAAAATCACCTTTGATGTCTACAATTCTTCATACCTTACAAATCACCTTTGCATGTGCTATCTGGCTTAACCCTCCTCATAACTGTGTGAGGAAGGCATGTGCTAGGATTCCTGTCATACAGATAAGGAAATGAAGGCACAGAAATGATTTTTTTTCATTTGGATTTATTGATTTTTATTGAACTTATTGGGGTGATATTGGTTAATGAAATTACATAGGTTCCAGGTGTACACTTTGCAAATACATCACCTGTATATTGTGTTGTGTGAAATGACTTTTAAAAACTCACTGAAATCACAAAACAAACATCAGAAAGCTGGAATTATAACCTGGGTGTTAAATTTCAAACTCATTTCTTATCACACTGGTTGTGGAAAGGTAAATATTGTTCATGTCCTGGGTAGACGCACAGCAGCTGGTATCAGCTGCCCGGGGTACTCCGTGGTGAAAGAGCATGAAGCAGATGGAAAAGGGCTGGAACACAGCATCATTGACTGAGTATTTGCACCTACCGTAGATATGAAACTGGAAAATAATAAGTACATTATATTTATCTGCCATTCCGGAACTAAGGAACCTCCTGTTATTTAGAAGGAAGTATATCCTACCAAGTTTAAGTCTCTTTTTTTTTTAAAGATTTTATTTATTTTATTTTTAGACAGAGGGGAAGGGAGTGAGAAAGAGAGGGAGAGAAACATCCATGTGTGGTTGCCTCTCATGTGCCCCCTACTGGGGACCTGGCCCACAACCCAGGCATGTGCCATGACTGGGAATCGAACCGGTGACCCTTTGGTTCGCAGCCCATGCGCAATCCACTGAGCCACACCAGCCGGGGCTAAGTCTCTTGTTAAACCATTTAATGCAGTTGGATAAAATGGTTTAAAATAAGAATGTGCGTGCCACCTAACTCAGCTACACTTCCCTGGTGACAGTGGTCAAGTCATTTGGGACACCTCAAGTTTCCACATGTGTGGACTCAAATGAAGTTCTCATAAAACCTCTTGGAGACATTTCCTGGACAGGCGAACTCATTTCCTACTAGGATGCTGCAGTTCTGATCGTCCAATGGTCTCGGGTGTTTTTACTGAAGAAAATGACTGTTGTGTGGCGGCCTCCTTCGCAGTGTCTTGAATTCTTCTCAACTGCTTTGGGGCAACCATTTTCTGCACGTGTTAGTTGTTTCAATCATGGGAAAGTCTTTCACATCAAACACAAAAATACTATCTGAAGCACAGGTGGCAAACACAAGGCCCACGGGCCGAATCCGGCCCTCCACCTTGTTTCTCCCCCGCGGCAGCGCCGAGCTCTCGCTTAACTGTTAAGGGGCAGTTACATGTACACAGTCCTAAGTTACATTCAGCCCTTTGAAGGCAACCGCGAGGCTGAGGCTGACGTGGCCGCTGGTGAAAATGAGTTTGACACCCCTGGCCTAAAGGCCTAAAAACCACCATCCTACAATTGTCTAAGTTCAGGCCTGCGTTATAGGTTCCTTGACATTGGTGTATGTGGTTTCGACCAGTGGCAACACACCTTATGTTATTTTTGGTTTGTAACATTTTATTTTGAAATGATTTCAGACTTATAGAAAAGTTGCAAAAATGGTAAAGAGTTCCCATATACAATTTACCCAACTTCCCTTAATGTTAACAGACCATCTAACTATAGTCTAATGACCAAAACCAAGGAGTTAACATTGGTACGGTACTAAAAATTACAGGCTTTCCTCATCTTGCACCACTCTTTTTCCTGGTGTCCTTTTTCTGTTCCAGGATGCAACCCAGGATTCCCCATTGCATTTAATGGTGATGTCTCCTCCAATCTGTTCCTTGGCCTTTCTCATCTTTCACGGCCTTGGCATTTTGGAGAAGTACTGGTCTGTTATCTTGTAGAATATCCCACAGTTTTGGATTGTCTGATGTCTTCTCATAGTTACATGAAGGTTAGGGATTTGGGGGAAGAATAACACAAAGGTGACAGCTTCTCTCCAGCACATCATATCAATGAGTGCATCATGTCCATGCTTTATTACTGCTCGCTTGGTTAGGATGCCATCGGTGGGTTTCCTCCATGGTGAAGTTTTTGCCTTTGTAATTCATTTATATCTTAGGTAGACTACATTACATTGTTTTAACCCCCTGAGGTAATGGATACAGGAGTGGGATGGCAGTAAAGAGACCTGAGGTTTAATACTAATAATACTTAGCTCAACGACATAGAGCCAGTCACTCAACCATTGTGGACTTCAGTTTTTCTGTCTTCAAAATTAGAGATTGGGCTGGGTAACCTCAGTGATCCTCTCAGCTTAATGACCTAATGATCATGTGCTTTCCAACTTGGTATGTGCTCTCAACTGAAAGTTTGTGCCCTGCCCCACAAATTCATATGTTGAAACCGTACCTCCCAGCATGATGGTATTTGGAGTACCCTAAGGTTAGGAGGGTGAAGCCCTCATGAATGGGATTAGTACCCTTACAGAAGAGCCCCCAGAGAGTTCCCTCCCCACCTTCTGCCCTATGAGGTTATAGCAAGAAGTGGCCCTCACTAGACACTAAATTCGTCAGCACCTTGATCTTGACTGTTAGTCTCTAGAACTGTGAGAAATAAATTTTTGTTGTTTACAAACTGTCCAGTTTATGATGTTTGGTTATAGCAGCCAAAACGAACTAAGCCAGTGTGTTAAACCAGATTACACCTAAGAAACCCTAAAGGCTTTTTAGCTAGGAGTTCAAATATTCATTTAGTCATTCAATGCATACTTACTGAGAGTCTATGATATATATATCGGGCACTGTTTTGAATACTGAGAATAAAGCATCAACAAAGAGTAAACCCCTGCCCTCGTGGAAGCTGGCGTCCCAGCAGGGAAGACAGATGATAAGGACACAATCAGATATAATACAGTTTCAGATAGTTAGTCATGTGATGAAGAAATATCAAGCAGGGGAGAGACTAGAGAGCTGTATATGAAAGAGGTTGTCATTTTACATAAGGTGATCAGGGAAAGCCCCTCTGGGGAGATGCCATTTGTACAGAGACCTAAAAGAAGCCATGGAGGGAAGCCTGCAAGTTCATGAGGAATTGTATTGCAGACAGAACTGCACCTGCAAATCCCCTGAGGCAGGACTAAGTTGATTATATAACATTGACAAGAATTCAGGGAGGTCTCATGAGGATATCTAGTCTAATGTCCTCACTGTACAGGTCCAAAGAGACTAAGATTTGGCCAAGGCGACGCAGCTAGTTAATGTGATATCTGGATTAGAAGTCACCTCTCCTGAATCCCTCAAAATCATACTCCCTTGAAGGTCAACGTGTCTTTGAAAAACTGACAGCCAGCATGCCTATGGACTTCAGAGCATACCCAATATTAACGAAACAGTGGCCATTGTTAGCTTTCTACAGAGCATAAGTCTTGAACTTGCCATGGGTGCCACAAATCCCCCATTTGATGATTTGTAAGCATCAAATCCACAAATGTACTTAATAGCAACCGAGGACTCTGCATCCCCAGTATGGCTGCCCCCAGGGAGTCCCCAAGTCAGCTATCCCTAATCTGCTTCACTCTGCTCCATGACCTGCTTGTCAAGATACTATGCAGAGAAGAACAATATTCCAAGGTGCTGGTGTTACGTGAGGTGAGAGGTCAACCGTAAGTGGATCTGACGAAAGAAATGCCCTAAGGAAGCAGCTCAGAAGCATTGAGTGTGTGGGGGTAGGATGAAGCGTACGGACCTGCTGCAGAACTGCAGACAGCCGGAAGCTGGTGTGACAACCACAGCTACTTATTGTGCTGGAATCAAAGACGAATCGGTTCTTTGTGATCAGGTAGACCAGGAGGCTGAGAAACCATCCCTTCATCATATCCTTATTTAGTAAACAATATTGAGCACCTGTTGTGTGCCAAGCATTGCATTAATTCCTAGAAATACGGAGATGGATTAGACTCCTGTCCCCAGGGATCGTAGGACTATCAGAGGTGAACCAGTAAACCGCCCTGCCAGATAAATAAATTAAGTGAAATAAAGCATTAAAGGGGCTATGATTGCAGTAATACAGAACCCAGGGGAAAGCATTTCCTTAAAAAACAAACACCTGAAAATATCCTCAATTTTTCAGCCTCATGCAGACAGAAAAGCCAATCTCAATCAGCATCACCTCTTAATATGAAAAGCAGCAATACTATGTAGGGTGCCAGGAGGATACTTAGAATACCCAGGGGATCACTTTGTAAAGTGTGTGAGTGTCTCATCACTGTGCTGTACGCCCAAAACTGATACAGAATAATATTGAATGTCAGCTGTAATTGAAAAGTAAAGAAAAAAAAGAAAAGCCACAGGAAGTGCCTTTATAAGTCAACACACGTCTATACGTCTGTCCATGTTTATGAACAGCGATGGTGGCAGAGCCCTGTAGATATTTTACCCAAACACTTCCCAAAACAAAAGGCTTTCCCCAAACTTTTTGCCTGTGACAACCGCGGGCATCCTAACTAGGATGTGAAGGTGCTCTTCAGAGCCCTGGCTTCATCGATTCCGTGGTTAACAGTGTGGGCATAAATGACCGATGATGAGTCCCTGGCCATTCCTTCCTTCTGTTATTAAAATGGCCCTGTGCTTTATCTGAACAGGGCTTCTAAGTGAATAGTGGATGTCTGAACAGAGGAGAGATTGGTCCTGAGGTGAATTAACTCTCTTGAGATAGATTTGTTAGAGCTGCCAAGAACCTCTACGCTAAGCCTTGTGAGCCTTCGTGGGGGAATTTTAAGGAGAAATGGACACTGTTTGGAAAGCCTTATGTTTTATCAGCTGCTTTTCTCTTCTCATTGAGACCTGAGTGTTCTCAAGGGACTTTTGACGTTTGCCATGTTCAGAACAGACTCCTTGAGAATTATTTGAAGTCCTCCGTGTTTCTGTTAGTTTTTCTGATACGGATAGTCTGCAAACACCACCGAGAGAACATTCTCATCTCCTTACGGGTAGATCACAAAAGTGATTGGGCCAGAGGTTTCTCAGCTCCTAGTTGAACTGCAGACAGACACCGTTTTCCAGTAACAAGATCTTCTCTGCAGTGGATGGCCACATGTGCCCTTTTCTGTGTCTGCTCTGGCACAGCTTTCTAGGTTATGGACTCAAAGCAGCAACAGGCTGTGGTTTCAATTCCACAGGGAGAGGAAACAGTAGGAATTGCCAGGCTGACTCACGGATGTCTCCCTGTGAATCCTACTCAGCAGTAGTACAGTGCACTCAGGATTACGAAGCACGATGTAGACCTGTTTCACAGCGGGGATTCTCTGCCCTGAAAACCAACAGGGTGCCTAGGGAACAGGAGCATATATTGCAGGTTTTTTCAAGAATTGGTATCATAATAAGTACTTCACCACAAATTTATTTCCACACATCCTTATTCTTTTCTCTGGTCATCAGAATAGAAAATCACAACCAAGAAGCCAGAATTGATATGTAGGAACCCAAAGAA
Organism: Macrotus californicus; assembly: GCA_007922815.1. Classification (NCBI taxonomy): domain Eukaryota; kingdom Metazoa; phylum Chordata; class Mammalia; order Chiroptera; family Phyllostomidae; genus Macrotus; species Macrotus californicus. Next base: position 28,029 of record VMDR010007123.1, on the reverse strand, counting down.
TTTGGACTGGTGGCCATGGCGGTGCTGCTGGTGGCGGTGCTGCTGGTGGTGGCAGCGGCAGGAGCAGCAGCAGCAATACTTCGGATGACATACCAAGCCCTATCTACATACTTCACATATATTTACCAGTGTAATTGTTACATCAATCCTGTAGGTAGATACTACTTAATTCCTAGTTTAAAAAAAAAAAAAAGACAACAGTATATTGAGATTAACTGATTTGGCCTCAGTCGCACGGCTTGTAAAGCAGTCCAGATTCAAAACCAGGTACTCTGGCTTCAGAGCCTGTGATCTTAGCCATTATGTTCAGTTGCCTCTACTAATTAACTTATTAAAGCTAATAATAATCACATTTTAACAAGTTTGAGGAATAGAGTCTTAGGTTGAGCTCTGGCTGGTGTGGCTCAGTGGACTGAGCGCCGGACTGCGAACCAAAGGGTTGCCAGTTCGATTCCCAGTCAGGGCACATCCTGGGTGTAGGCCAGGTCCCCAGTGGGGGAGGGCACACAAGAGGCAACCGCACATTGATGTTTCTCTCCCTCTTTCTCCTTCCCTTACTTTCTCTAAAAATAAATAAAATCTTTTTTCAAAAGAGCATCTTAGATTGCAAATGGGCCTTCAAGATCTAGTCTCATCCCCTTCCCACTACAGAAGTCGTTCTGCAGCACGCTTGCTGAAAAAGCCTTTACTTTGGCCTTAACACCCAAAGTGATGGAGAACCCCTAACTTTGCAAGGCAGGCCATTCTGCTTGCAAACCCCTAATTATTGGGCTGTTAACCTCCTGACGTGGGCTGACATCGATGTTCCTGTAACCTTTGCCTTTCCATCTGTATGCGTGCTTTTAGCTCTGCACACTGTAAATGGAAACTCTCTTGCCAATGACAGCCCTTCAAATATTTGGAAGCATCCAATGTCACCTGATCCTACTCTCACTGCCATGTCTTTCTTTAGAACAAGACTACAGGTATCAAAATCGAAACCAGGTAAAAAGTAGAAATTCACTTGCCAGACTTTAAGGATTTTTTAGTTAAACTCTAAAATCTGCTGTGGCTGGGTGACTCAGTTGGTTGGGCGTCAGCCCACAGACCGAAAGGTCATGGGTTCAATTCTCAGTCAGGGCACATGCCTGGGTTGCGGGTTTGACCCCCCGTTGAAGCACATGCAAGATACACCCAATCAATTTTTCTCTCTCACGTCGTCGTTTCGCTCCCTCCCTTCCCCGCTCTCTAAACCCTCTCTTCCTTCCCATCTCTCTAAAAGGAAAGAAAATGGATGCTCAGTTGAGGATTAGATAGATAGATAGATAGATAGATAGATAGATATAATTCTTTGGGTGTAACAAGCAGAGCAACCCCTGACCCTATATACAGGCTGTGTTTGCAAATGGGAGAATTTGTTTTTCCCATACATTGCCACCAGAGGTGGCAAATGCTGACCTGTCAGATTCAATGCGTTTTTGCTGAGTTAGAACCTCAAGGGCTTTCCCGGGGACTAAGCTCTCCACTGTAATCATTAAAACCTGCAGAACCCTGCTGGACTCTGGGGAGAAGCCCAGCATTGTTGGCCCTCATCTATTCTCACTAGGGAAGCAGCTTCAAACTAGGGCAGAAAAGACAACCACTGGCTTGGGATCAGTCCTGGGCACCATCACTTTCCTCTCATTCCAAACCCTGTGATGGTATTTTCAGCCCCCTGCTGTCCTGTGTCATGTCTATTTCCTCATGCAGCAACTTCGTCCCAAACTCTAACCCACACTGAGACATTCGCTCTTCATTCTGACTAAGCATGAATTTCTAGGTGATGACCCCTGCTCATACCCTGATCCTATGTATATTCTGTGCCCTACTTACCCACCTTGAACTTGGGAATAACACAAACTCCCTGCTCATTGTAAAGTCCTTCCCTTGAGCTTGATGGGCCCTCCTCTGTATTTTCTGACCTTGACTCTGCTCTCTGTACAAATCGCACTCACCCCTGAGCAGAGAATCTGCGTCAAAATCCATGAGGATTACTAACTGCATCATTACATCTGTCAGCTTCACCAGGCCCCTGATCTCAGTCCCTTCCTTGTAACAACCTGGCACTGGCGCAGGATGATTTCTTTTAAACCTTGGTGCAATTTGATGTGCTTTCTAAAGCTTATGGTGATGATTTGAAAGTGTTTGTTTCATTTGAGAAAGGAAGTTCCACAGTGCTGATGGCTAGTATGGAGTTCTTGAGGGCCTATCCCAGGGTGATTCCAGAGCATTTTAGAGTTGGGGGTCTAAAGAGATGCATGGAGATTGGAGCCGTTGGTGGAAAGATCGGATTCTGGAGACAGGATATCCAATGCAGCAGCTGGGGCGGGGAGTTTCAATCGTGTCTGCAACTGTAGGTCTCAAGAGGATGAGAAGATGGACAGGAAGCTGCGTGTTGTTACAATCGGTTAAACAGAAACAAGGGTGTGGTAGCCATTGTTGCTACTTGTTTTTAATTGTGGTGAAAAAAACACATGACATAAAATTGACCGTCTTCACCGTTTTCAAGTGTTCAATTCAGTGGCAGGGAGCCTGTGTGCACTGTTACGCAGCGGATGTTCAGAACTTTTTCATCCTGCCAAACTGAGATTGTGTACCTGTGACTCTGCGGTCCATTCCTCCCTGCCCCCACCCCTGACAACTGCCAATTCTACTTCTGAATCATCCCAATAGTTTGCATGGAGGAATGTTCAAGCTTCATGTAAAATCTGATGCAGATTTGTTGCTCTGTTCACTCAGTCATTTTGAATGTGATGGCCACACAGTGCACAGGCTGACTCAACAGTGTCTACCACCCCCACTGACTAGTACAGTGAAGTTGTCATTGTTCACACATGCGCATTCCAGTCCACTCTCCTTGGCTGCCAGGTTACACCAATGTCATGCAACCCATTTTTGTTATATTAACAATGGCTGGACTTTTTCCAGACAGACCTCATATATGGTGTCAGATGGGTACTGACACTATCGGGGGAAAACTTTATGAAGTATAGGATTGTCCAACTGCTCTGCTGTACACCTGAAACTCACACAAGATAATCTGGAATACAAAAAATAAAGGTAATCTTGGTTTAGCATCCTACAAAAAAGAAGACGTGAGCAGGCAGGATTAGACGGGGGAGAAAGCAGATCTACCATGCACTTGCAGTTAGGGCTGCAGTGGGAGCCTGCAGGAAGCTCCAGAGTTGTGTGTTTTGTTTTTTGTGTTTTTTGTTTTGTTTTGTTTTTTTGCCTTTCGGAGTTGCCCCAAATAAGTCAAATGGACGGAGACTTTGTATTTGTGCCTCAGCCCATCACTGGCCACAGGCCTCCCTCCTCAGAAGGCGGTTCCTTGAGGGTTGCCCCTGGAGCTTGGCTGCTGTGACAGTGAAGAGGCAGTTCTTTGTGAAGCACCACTGTACCTACTACAGACACGGAGAGAATAAATGTATCTCTTTAAGGTCATGTAAATGACGTGCGAGACAGACTTTGAATCCCATGCTCTTCCTGCTACACTGGGCTTTCTGTCCAACAGAGACCCATTATCCACACTGCAGTTAAACTTGAAATGTGGTCATGGTTACAACGGCATCAAAGCCCAGAAATTGTGTCTATCCTTCCGTTCATCTTTCATGATTCTCTGATTCCTTATCGTTCCTGCTGGCACCAACCTTTTTTCCTGGTTCTTGTCGCAAGAAGTGAAGCTGTAGCGTTGTCGTAGCCTTCTAATTGGTCTCCGGGCCTAAATGTCTGCTTCCTGCAGCTCATCAGTCCACTGCTGTCAGATTAATCTTCCAAGAGCTCTATTTTTTTTCCAATTTAATTGAGCAAGACTCATTGTGGGTGCCAGGAGTGTCCCAGGGATCAGGTGGGCACAGATAAGCCATGGTTTCTGCTCCCAACCTGTTTACAGCCTTTGGAGAGACACGACATTATGTAACCATTTGCTCCTCATGGTTAATACTTGCCGAGTGAGGCTATTAGGCAGACACAGTGCTGAAGGCTTGACATACATTATCTCCATTAATCCTAACAACCACTTTCTGAGGAACCTCTCAAGAGTGTGCATTTTTAGATGCCAAACCTGGGCTGAGAGGGGCTAAGTACCTTCTCCAATAGCTCTCAGCCGGGGAATGGCGTGGTGAAAACAGGCATTCCGACTGCAGGGCCCGAGTTCTTCATCATCATGCTTACAAACCTTCACATGCCACGGTCCTTAGGATCAGGTCCAAATGTCTCCATCGTCACTGCCCTTCCTATCTCCTTCTGTGCCCAAACAAACCAAGCAAATGCTCTTCCCCTGATGAGGCAAGTCTCCAAACTTTGACACCTGCTGCTTCTGGCACTTTCTTCTGCTGTTTGCTAAGTGCTGGAAGGATTCCCTCAATTCAGATGTGATTGCAAACTCAGCTCAAGCTCAGTCTCCTCTGGAGAGCCTTTTAACTAACGACCCTAGAAGCTGTGGCCCTTACCTTCTACCAGACACTATTCAATGTCCCATATCCATGTCTGTTGCCCCATTTGGCTTATAAATTCCTTGAGAACTGTGTGGGTTGTTGTAATGAAAAATAATTCTGAATTCTTTATTCTTGTTGCCAAGAAATTGTTCACTATAGAAGCTTCCTGAATTTGAAGGTGAAAAGGAATGATATATAGCTTCAAACCTAAATCTAAGCTTATAGATTCTTGAAAAGAGACAGCTACAGACCTTATAATTAATATCCAGTATAACCAATCCTATGAAAATTCTCTCCTTGACATATTACTGAGAACTACCAAATTGTAACACTTTTTCAATTAAATTATTATTTTGAGATCATTGGAGATTCAGTTACAATTGTAAGAAATAATACAAAGCAATCCCATGTACCTTTTACCCAGTTGCTCCCAATGATGCATCCTGCAAAACTGTAGTTCAATGTCACAAACAGGATATTAACATTGATACAGGCAGTATATAAAACATATCCATCATGACATATCCTCCTGTGGTCCTTTAATAGCAATGCCCACATGGCCCCCACTTCCAATCCCCAGCAGCTACTAATCATTACTAACCCATTTTCCATTTCCATAACTTTATCATTTAAAGGATGTTATCGAAATGGAGTATGTAATGTAGTATGTAGTATGTAGGAGCATGTAGTATGTAATCTTTTCGGATTGACTTTTTTTCACTCAATATAATTCCCTAGAGATCCATCCAAATTGCTGCCTGTAGCAATCGTTTTCCGGTTTTGGTTTTGTTTTTATTAATGAGTAGTAGTCTACACTGTGGACATGCCCTTGTCTGTTTAACCATTCACCCCTTGGAGGACATCTGGAATATTTCCAGTATTGGAGCATTATGAATAAAACTGTTGACATTCATGAAGATGTTTTTAAAAGATTTTATTTATTTATTTTTAGAGAGAGGGGAAGGGAAGGAGAAAGAGAGGGAAACATCCATGTGTGGTTGCCTCTCACGCGCCCCTCACGGGGGACCTGGCCCGCAACCCAAGCATGTGCCCTGACTGGGAATTGAACCAGTGACCCTTTGGTTCGCAGGCCGGTGCTCAATCCACTGAGCCACACCAGGCAGGGCTTCATGTAGATTTTTGTGTGGACATGAGTTTAGTTTGCATGGGGTAAGTGCCTATGAATGCAAGTGCTGGATCATATGGTAGTTGAATGTTTAGTTTTATGAGAAACTACCCACCTTTTCCAAAGCGGTTGTACTATGTTACGTTGTACCAGCATTCTCTGCGTCCTGGCCAAGATTGGTGTTGTCACTATGGTTTTGTCACTATGGTTTTCTTAACCATTGTGATGTGTGTATAGGAATACCTCCTTGTCATTTAATCTGCATTTCCCTGGTAATTAATGATATTCAACAACTTTTAATGTGCTTATCTGCCATGTCTGTATCCTCTTCAATGAACTGTTTATGTCTTTTACCTATTTTCCAATTTGAATGGTGTTTTTTTCAGTTTTAACAGTTATTTATATATTTGATACTACCCCTTCCATGGTTTGCAAGTGTTTTCTCCCTTGTCTTTTCATCCTCTTAACAGAATCTGTCACAGCGCAAAAGCTTTGAATTTTGGTGAGGTCGAACTTATCAATTTTTCCTTTTAGGGATTATGCTTTTGGTGCTAAGTCTAAGAATTCTTTGCTTAGCCCTAGAGCCCAAAGATTTTCTCCTGTTTTGTAGGCTTTATAGTTATATGTTTTATATTTAAGTCTGTGATCCATTTTTAGTTAATTTTTATATGAGATGTAGAATATAGGTTGGAGTTTACTTTTTGCATATGAAGAAGGTTCAATCACTCTGATATCATTTGTCCAAGAGGCTGGCTTTTGACTTTTGAAGTGAAATCAAACTTGTCTGTCTCCTTGGCTTCAGACTCAGTCGTGTTCCACAGCGTCCCCAGATGCCACATGGCCCCAACAGAGCTTGTCATTATCCCCGACTTCTCCCAACCCCTCCTCAACACTCTCTGCTTCTTAATCTTGCTATTCTTGTTGCACTACCCTTCCCACAGTTGCTCATGCCAGAAACTCAATGGCCCAAGCCATTTTCCCAGAATGCAGCCTTATCTTTAAACCTAACGTAGGATATATTGCCAAATCTCATCAACTCTATCCCCAAACCACCTCTCAGATCTGTTCCCTTCTTTTGATCTCCGCTGCCTCCTACACCTTTTGCCTCAAATACTGCACAGCCTCCTTTTTTTTTTTCTTCCCGATTTTAGTCTGGCTTCCTAATACAGTCTCCACAGTGCAGCTATAGTAACTGTCTTAAAAGGCAGACCTAATGAGGTAACTCACCTTGTTTTTGTCTGTATTGTTTCCTGCTGCCCTAAAGCAGAGGTAGCTACAGGCCTTTACACCAGACTCTGGATTCAATCTCCAGCTTCAGTAACAACACCAAACACAGTGCCTGACTCACCATAAATACTTATTAACTGACTAATAGTGCCTTAAATTATGGAGGAAGTCAACTTCCCATTGTTGACATCGTGCGTTATGTTTTGAATAGTGTTCACATACGCAGTCTTCAAGTATCCATGTAAACCAGAAAGGAAGCCTGTCTCACGACCTGGCGTCTCAGGGTTGCCCCATCTCAGATTTGAGACAAGGACTTCGGTGTAGGAAATTTATTTGGGATGTGATTATAAGAACCAGGGGTAAGAGATCGAGAAGAATGAGACAGCAAAGATAAGCTATCCTCTGGGATGTGGGAAAAAGGTACAGAATACAATACAACTGAATATAGGTAGTGAGAGCCTGAAATGCTGAAAACCAGAGCAAGTCTGGTCCCCCATTGGTGGAGGGCCACCACTAAAGCATTAACTCCCCTGTGGCCCCACGGCATTCAGGAAAAACTCTGGGGCAGAAACCAGGAAAACTCAGGGCTCACTCTTGAGGTGGGATGCTAGCTACACAGGATGAGGGTGGGCTTGAAATCAGAGGTGGGCTGATGACATATAATGGAGCACCAAAGGCATTTGCTACAAACACCAGAGTGGGTCAGGCCACCAGCAATGTCAATCTTTGTCCTCAGTGTCACTAGAAGACTCATTTATTTTGTTTAAGATTTTATTGACTTATTTTTAGAGAGAGGGGAAGGGAGGGAGAGAGGGAGAGAAGCATCAATCTGTGGTTGCCTCTCGCGCGCCCCCTACAGCCCCCTACTGGAGACCTGGCCTGCAACCCAGGCATGTGCCCTGACTGGGAATCGAACCAGCGACCCTTTGGTTTACAGGCCCACACTCAATCCACTGAGGCACACCAGCCAGGGCATTATTTTTTTAATCCTCCATATAGGAAATAGCAACATAAGAATCCAAAGCAGGATGGGCTTTGGGTCATTGGAGTGATATGGAGAGTGAGTACAGTAAGTGCTCTAGGAGGTCGCTAGACAGTTTTTTGAATCCATATTAAATCAGCCATCAAATGTGAACAATTCTGATCTGCCAGAGCATTTGTATTCTTAACTCATGGGGCTATTGGGAACATCAAATGAAGTAATCAGTATAAGGCACTTTGCACAGTGTCTGGCACAAAGCTAGCGCTCAATAAATGTTCGTGTTTATGTGATTATTATTGTTGACTGTCAGAACTCATCAGACTCACATCAGCAAATAGTAGTAAGCAGCCGGTTAGCAGGAACATGGACGCGTTCTCATTACATGGAACTCATGTCACAGGGAGAGTCATTCAAATCGGATTCAGCTGTCATCTTCTGAGGGACAGAAAATACCAGGCTCTCCAGAAATGCTGAAGCCTTCCTTGGGCACATAGTTTAATTTCCCCAAATTAAATTGTATTGTCGGTAAGATGAAAATGAAATTGTACTGCTCTTCCTAAAAAGCCCAGGAAAATCTGAGGCGCTACACAATCTAAATGAAAAAAAAAAAGTTGTTTTTCTACAGGGCATAATTAAACATGAGAAGCAAGGTCAGTCACAAAGTTCTGAGCTGTCAGGGAGGAAGGGAACCGAAAATTTACCCCGGTTATTTTATGTCCACCAGGTTGAACTCATGCTTACTCAGTGAGCCCCAAAATCAATCCCGTTCTGCCCCAATTGTATTGATGATAGTGATTTAGGGAGTAGATGATAAGGTGCCACCCTTCTTAAAGGGCTTTCGGAATTCGAATCTAGTAAGTTTGATTTTGCTGTTGGCCAATCACAAAAGAGAGTACAATAGGGAAACTGAAGACATGCTGAAGAGAGGGGGCTGCCTAGAAAAGGGAGAGAGCCCCTCATTTAGAGATATAGATGCTGAAAAGACATGGTCACGCTGTAACAGAAGGGAAACATTAAATAAAGCATAAAGAGAGGAGAAAAGTGGCTTGAATAGAAGAAACATAGTCAAGGAGAGATAGGAATGGACTGCAATGCTGAACAAAAGACAAAAGGATGTTGAAGGGGAAATGTAGGGATTGTTACACAGGTTAAATCTGTGTAACAGCCCTGGCTGGTGTGGCTCAGTAGATTGAGCACTGGCCTGTGAACCAAAGGGTCTCCAGTTCAATTCCCAGTCAGGGCACATGCCTGGCTTGCGGGCCAGGTCCCTAGTTGCGGGGCATGTGAGAGGCAACCACGCATTGATGTTTCCCTCCCTCTTTCTCTCTCCCTTCCCCAACTAAAACGAAATAAAATATGTTTTTAAAAAACCTGTGTAACAGAGTTAGTCTTTGATCAATTCTTAATAATGAGTTTTTGTTCTTATTTGCATTTTTTAATCCTTGTTATTGATAGTCCATCCAACTCATTTAACTTTTGGACAGAAAGGCTAGATTGAATTAGTGAAATGTGTAAATCCTGGATTTTTAGAAAATTATGTCTCTAAGACAAGTATTAATTTGAATTTACTTGTATATTATTTTGTATTTCAAGTCTTTATAGGCTTTGATTTGGTGACTAGTTAAGAACCATCTGCATTTAGCTTACAAATTGCTTTATGGAAGTGTTATTTCAAAATTACTAGTTTGTTACTAATCTGTTTAAATACCCCTAGACTGTAGATTACTTTACCCCAGAGGGTGACTCTGATATATTCTTTCTTTTTTTATATATTACTAAGTTGAAAGCAATGTCACCTCAGATTGAAAAATTGTAAGTTCAAAATTTGACTGAAATCAGTGAAAATTTCCTGCAGTGTACCTTCGTATGCAAGAACATATTTTCTTTCTGGGATTTCTGCTCAAAAACAGCACAACAAAAGCAAACTCTGAGCACCTCACATTTTGAGCCATCCAATAAATACCTTCGCCTTCAGGGAATTTAACACCAGAACAGCTACTAGGAGAATAAAAAGACTGGTTAATGCCTGGAGGGATAAAGAGATCAGCTAACAACAAAAAAAGTTTCCTCCAAGATGTGAAATGTGTGTTCAATCCTAGATCAAGGACTAGATGTTCAAAGTTTTATGTATGAGGTTTAACATTACTGTGGAAAAGTCTAGAAGAAAGTTTATCAGTGCAATGAAACCATTTTCCAGCAAGAGCTGTAGTGCTATCAGCTCATGTAAAATCCACTATTTGGAGCGGAACACAAAATCATCCAGTGATTTCATATCCAACTATCTATATTCATATAACCATTAAAAAGTCAGTTATGACCTAGTGAGGAAAAGGCAAGAAAACAAACCATTCTGATCACTATATTTTGACAGCTCTTTGCTAACAAATGTGAAATGGTAGAAAGAAGGGAACAAAATGGTGAAATATTACTTACCAAAATAAAAGTCAACAGTATTTAAGTGATGCTTTTTGAAACCTCAGGAATCTCTAATCCATTAACATAGTGTCATTAGTGCCATAGAAACTGGCCATTCCAAAAGCACTCATGAATGGACGTAAGATACACTAAGCTACGTAGACTCTGGGTCTGATCAAGGTCCTTGGTGTTCCTGTGTCACCCCTTGCCAAAGCCTCCCAGGTTGCTCCACGCCTCATTGCTTTCTCACTTCTAGAAATGCAAATGCTGTTATTGGTCAGTGACAAAGAGACAAGTACTTCAAGAATCTCTCTTTTGTCCCTGACACAGCCTTCTTCCCGTAAGATACAAGATACAAGGAAAGAGCAGGAAATGCTCACGTTCTATCCTTGCCATGTCCACAGGATGAACGCACAGTGCAGTGTACATAACAGCACTTCTAAAGGCTTGAGGGATAAGTGATTCCTGAACTCGCCTGTCATACTCTCCCTCTAAACTTGGTTAGGTCCTGTTAAAGGATAGAAATCACCTAGCTATCCCCAGTTGGCCAACTAGATATGGAACTTTCCCCAGAGAGGAGTCTGCCAAATTCACCCACCTTTTAACACAGGTAAAGTAACCACTACCATTTACTCAGTGCTTACCTTGTAGCAGATGGTGTTGAGTGCTTTGCTTCTTTTTTACTAAAATATAGTATTTTTTATTATTTTTTTAATTTAATTTATTTATTTTTCAGAGAGAGGGGAAGGGAAGGAGAAAGAGAGGGACAGAAACATCAATGTGCCGTGGCCTCTCGTGTGCCCCTAACTAGGGACCTGGCCCGCAACCCAAGCATGCTCCCTGACTGGGAATCGAGCCTGCAACTCCCTGGTTCACAGTCCGGTGCTCAGTCCACTGAGCCACACCAGCCAGTGCTAAAATATAGTCTTTACGCCCAAGCTATAGTGGAAATCTTGCCATCCATCAGGATGAATGATGGGAGGGGCTTTGAAGAGGATTCACTGACACTCCTCATCATTTTTCCATCATTCCACCCCATTTTGTTTTGCCTTCGTTTAGGATTTTATTCATTTACTTTTAGAGAGAAGGGAAGGAAGGGAAGGAAAAAGAGAGGGACAGAAACAACAATATGCAAGAGACACATCAGTCACTTGCCTCTCGCATGCCCCCAGCTACCCCAGGCATGGGCCCTGACCAGGAATCGAACCAGCGACCTTTTGATTCACGCAGGTCAGCACTCAGTCCACTGAGCCATACCAGGCAGGGCATTCCATCCAGTTTTTGTCCAACCATTCTAAATTTACTGCTATGGGTTTTGATCTCAAACCCCAACACGCCAGTGGTTCTCCCTGCTTTTTACACACCTCATCACCTAGGATGGAAATCTGCGGTTTCCTTGAATCTGCCTTTGTGGTCCTCTTACATTGAACCCATCATGTCCTATCATACTTTCTTGCACTTACTGTTTTCATGTTTCTCTGGCACTTTATTGTTTTCCTCACTTTCTCCATGCTTCAGGTCATCCTGTAACACCGCTCTGACCCTGGCGTTTCTTTCTTTGAAACAATTCATGTAGAATGTGAACATGTCAGCGCTAGTTGCCCCCTGGGCGAGACCAAGATATCTGAAAGAAGGTGGTGAAAGGAGACACTTTTTAAAGATTTTCTTTTGTTCTTCTTGAATTTTGTGGTCATGTGAATGCATTAAAAATAAAGAAAATTACAATTTTAAAGTATCCCATTATTTTTCAAAACATTTGAATGTTTTTTCATGAACAACTAAATGAAATCTCTATTCTTAAACCCAACATGCAGGTACTGCCCTGGTTTGACTCCAAGTTACATCTCCAGCCTGCTATTACTCAGGTCTTTCTCTGTATATACCTCGTATCTAGGCCTTTAGTAGTGCCAAAAACTGGTGTTCATTCTGCTCTTGCCACATGGAATATTTCCTGTTTTTGTCATCAAAATTACCCAACTTTGAAGGCCCAGCTTAAAAGCAACCTCTTCCATTGATTTGATCGGATAGTCTATATAACCCCTGAGGCTGTTTATGCAGCTTTAAATGCTTTTAGAACAGTTCTCAGGGCAAAAAGAGGAGTGAGCGCCTGGATGTGGACTCTTCATCCATGCACTTCACAGCAGCCCATTCTCTGTGCCTCAGTTTTCTCATCTGTAAAATGGTCAATATAGGGAGGGATGCCTTTCTCATAGGGTTGCGTCTTCTTTCAAATCTTTGGTTGGACACCTTCGGTGAGACAGGCACTGCTTTGGATCCTGGGGATCCAGAGATGAATGAACTAGACAGAGTCCGTTCTCATCAAGTTTATTTTTTAAAGCCATCAAGCTCTTAAAACAGCACTTGGAACATAACAAGTGCTGTATAAATGTTAGTCGCCATTACTGTTGTCGGTCTTGTTATTTCTACATACAGACACGGAAACTTAGGCTCCCAGACTATTGCATAAAATGCCGAAGGTCAAATAGCCAGTAAGGGACTCCAACTCAGGTCTTCCTGGCCTGTCAAATGGGTGGCCTGTCTATTACAGTGGCTCCCAAAACAGACTGTATGTCAGAATTATTAGCGAGGCTTTAAAGAAAGAACAAATTCTCAAGCCCAGCCCCAAGTGGACTAAGTCAGAAATTTTCAAGGTGAGCTGAGAATGTGTATTCTTTGAAAACATCCCAGGTAATTGTGATGTGCTGTCAGAGCAGACAGTGGCTGAACTACCTTAAAATCTTTCCCATGCTACTTTATGCTGCCTCCTTATAAACACCTAATCCCTAAATTCATTAAAGATAGGTTCCTTGTTTTCTTACTTGTATTTCATCTCCTTCCTCTTATAGCAAGGTACCTTATAAGCACTCAGTAAGTATTTGAGTAATTAATTGCTTAATTATTTAATTAAAGTTGCTTTTTAAATGCAAATACAGCTGTGGTACTAGAGGCCTGTTATGAGCTATCATTGATCTTCCTAGGGATATTTATTAATCAGCTATTTTTAGATTTTTTATTTATTTATTTTTAGAGAAGGGAAAGGAAGGAGAGAAACATCAATGTGTGGTTGCCTCTTGTGCGTCCCCTACCAGGGACCTGACCTGCAACCAAGGCATGTGCTCTGACTCGGATTCGAACCCGCAACCGTTTGATTCACAGGCCAGTGCTCAGTCCACTGAGCCATACCAGCCAGGGCAAGAACCAGTACTTGAGGACAGGTAAAACATCTGAGAATAGAACTGAGAAGGCCTCCAAACCAAATGTTAGCCACATCATTGCACAGCCTCGGACCCCTTTTCTTACCTTGCCCACACTTCATGGACAACCTCAGGTAAAATGCAAAAAATAAATATTAAAAATCAAGAGATTTCCCCCTCCCTGCTTTTGTTTCTTTTAGGTTGACACATGTATCTGGTTTGGAAATTAGAGGAGTAATCTCTGGGTTGTTTTGTTTTGTTTTTTTTTAAGAAAAAAATATCCTTTATTCTTGTCATACCACAAACATGGAGTTCAGTGCTATACGTTAAGATTATAAAGGAAGATCCCAAAATGCAGTGGCTGATTATTCACAGTAGACATATTAAGTCGAGAAGCTTATCTTTTCTCTCTTTGCTAAGGCACAAAGCCTGAGGCTATATGCATTTTTATTACACTTTAGTATCTTGGTTTTCACTTGAGGATTAAAAAGAAAGTCAAGGTACAGTGCACGTATCCTGGTGGATTTTAGGATTTCTTGCTTTAGTGAAAGGGAGTATCTCCTAAAGCACCTCAGATTATTGCTCAAGAAAGTATACCTACTTCCCTGATGACCTAGAAATTCAATCTTTTGTTTCTCCTAGAAAGATCACATTGTATTTTGGGTTTTTTCCCCTGTAGTTTTCTGTACAATACAAAGCCATGTTTTAAAAATAGCTTTAGTTTAGATTTGAGGTGAAACTATCTGTAATAGTTCAAGAAAGTCTTGTGACTATGCGGGAAGCTTACAGACCACTTTGGTGGTGGAGTGAGGGGGGGAACGGGGAGAGAAGGGGGGCTGGGTCTGAAGAGTGCAAAGGAGCCTGGGGGAGAGACTGTGTAGGCTACAGATCTTCCCTGAGAAACAGTAGAAGTTCATTGCTCCTTCCCCTGTCCTTTCTGAAGAAACAGAAAGTGTACTTATTTATTTCACTTGCTCCCTATGCAAAAAAAAGGGAGGTGGGCTGGATGTCGTAGGACTTGGAAGTACAATAGATGAGCTCTTCAGTTTACTGATTTGTAAATAACAGGTAACTAGTTTGGCAGCTCGGCATCAGTGAGAGAAAAGAAAGGCGCTTTTCTGTGGCCAGGAGGAAGACAGCTGGAAACTGGCAACAGGGGCTCCTGGCATCCAAGGTTCTTTGATACGCGGTCAAATTGACTTTTAAGGGAGTCAAGGCCAGGAAGCTTTGGAAATGCTGCGAGGATAGTGTGAGATTTCAGGAGCTTCAATTTGCTTGGTTAAAGATTGTTGTGTGCATACTTCAGCAAATCCCCCCTCCCGACCGTCACTGCCCAGGTGATCAATAGAATGAACTGAAAATGTAGAAGCGTAATATTACCCAAAATATAAGGGTTTCACTATTGGGGAAAGAATGGTTGATTTCCAGTACTTTGTCTTTATTCATTTATCTGCAAGGTTTCCACGTGCTTCGGTCATCTTTGAGTATGAATTTGCTACCTGCTAGATACATTGCCTTTTTTTTTTTCAGACGATACCAGTTCTATTTATCCTCTTGATAATTATTTCAGATCGCCATTTGTGGTCCTTGGGACCCCTCCTGTGTTCAAATACCAGGAGGCATAATTACGTAATTACCATGTGAGCATTATGCTCCTCGTGGCCCAAAGATTGCCCCTAGAAAGGAATGCTCCGATGGCCGCAGCAATTTTTGAGAGAATGATATCTTCCAAATGTGGGATAAATAAAGCTCGGGAATAAACAGCTGAAGCTGAAATGTGAATGATTTAATGTAATGGTGCTGCAAGGTGAGAGCCACTTGACTTCGGTTCCTGCTGCAAATCATGAGATACATTAGGAAAGCTTTTAAAAGGGAACCTATTTTTTAAAATAAAATCTTCATCAGTTCCATCACCCAAGCAGAGTAATTCAACTTTCCTCTGATAGCTTTGAGGCAAAAAATAAAAAAAAAAGGCAGAAAAAATGTTTCCTATGATCTCTTCCCTTTCCATCACATTTTTTATAACAGTCTGTAGATGGAACCAAAACTAAAGATTTTGACAAATGAAGCAGGATAGGGACTTGATTGCTGCTTTTCTAAATTAAAATTAATGATACCCTTAAGGTCCTTGATTGTGTGAAGTTGACTTAATGTTGATATAACCTGACTCCATTATCACGGAATGAGGCCGGTGCATGATCATGAAAACCAATTGACAAACTTCCAAGGTGCATTTTAGAAATCGGGGACATGGAAGCTGAGGGCTTAACGACGGACAGAGGACTTGCTGCTTGTCCCCCTTTGCTTCCCGGTCGACGGCAGGATCCGTCAGAATTAGAGGACTAAGGCTCCTGCAGAGGTGCTGGGCTGGCTCTAGGTGAGGCTCCTACTCACATCACGCCTCACCTGTCTTGCAAGGACGCGAAGCTACTTCATTGGAGGCGCTCCGTGTCTGCCTCAGCAACGTGTCTGTGCTCTTCTGGCAGGTTGTACGGAACATAATCGGCGAGGGCAGGTGAGAGTGAAGGGCTGGATGGAGGAGACAGGAAAGGGAAAAGAGGGAATAATAAAAGGAGAGATTAAGAAGGGAATCAGCACAGAAATATAAAATAGAAGGGGGGAAGCTCCGAGAGAGGAACATCCAAAGGTGGATTAGTGACGGCCTCAGATGGCACACGTTAGCATCCATGCCATAAATTACACGAAACCAACGAACAATTATACTCCCACTCAGAGTGAGCACCGCGTTAGCACCGGTTGCTTTTCCTGTCATCTGTCCTGGAGTCAAATGCAAGGAGCTCTGCTTAACTCCTGCATGTCTCAAGGTCAAGAAAACACCTCAAGAAAGTCAAGCAAAAGAGAATTCAGTCAACAAGCCCCGACAGTTTTGCCCCAGAGCCGCCCCTATCACAAACCCTTATCTCAGACCAGTTTTTTCAGTCCCAACTCAAAAGAAATCAAACGTGCAAGGACAATGGATTTTAACTGTTAAGGATTACAGTGAGTCGAAAGGACTTTAACCGAAGCTGTCATGGTCTCAGGAGAGTTTCCACGATAATGTTCGGCTGTGCATTGATGAGTGCTACAAATGAGGGTTTGAAAGTATGAGTGAATGCTGAAGGCCTCCCCCAACACTGCCACATGCATCCAGAAAACCATACAAACTGCATCATTTCAGGGCAGAAAGTCACGTACAGACTGCAGAGGGTCATTTGTGGGCACACACATTGTTTTTTCGCTAGCACCCCCGCACGAGGAGAGCTGGTTTTTTATGGGCTCATTAGCGTAGGTGTGAAGTCTGGTTCTGGCATGGGCACTGATATTTGTCATGTGTCTAGACAGACAGAGAGCCAGAACATCCAAATGTACATGCGCAGTTATATCTTTTCCCAAGACTGGGGTAAACACGATTTATGCACGGAGTGCCAGGAAGAACACTTGGACACCGGAAGGATATCACATTAGCAATATATTTCGACATCAGAAGGAAATCCTTGGCTGGGTAATCCTTTAGTACGGGTGAACACTTCCAAGTAATGGACCAACAGGTCAAAGAAAAAGTGGAAGCCTTTGAGAATTCAAAACAAAGTGAAGTAGCAAACATTTAGAGAAACTTATTTCAAATCTTTTCTGGGAGCCACAATGTCGTTGCCTGCCCTGTTTCTTTGTTCTTTTCTGCTCATTTCTTCTGACTTATTTAATGCAATTTTAATGAAAAAAATGCAATAAAGATAGTCTTCAAAATGCACAGAGGACGGAGTTTTGGGAAACAGTCACAGCTGGGAATGACGGGTGTTCTCCTTAATGTAGCTGAACGACTTTGGTGCTCGGTCACTATCCCCCAAGTTACCCTTTCAGGTCTATCATAACTGTACTTAGCATCGTACCTAACAGGGAACAGGAACTCAAGAAGCCTTTTCATTCACCCATTTATCAAATATTTATTGAGTACCTCTTATGTATTAGGTACTACATGCACTGTGAATGAGGCAGACAAGGTCCCTATCTTCCTGGGTGAGAAACTTGCACTCTTCTACTTTTTTAAATGAATGTGGAGCTATTTCTTAATGGCATGAAAGAAGGGAGGTCTCTACAAACAGTATACTGCCTACAGAACTCATCTGAAATGAGAAAGCCAAGGAGGATAATAATTAGCCCTCGTAGCTTTCGTAAGAGAGGAAAACCTTTTCCTTCTTCCCTTCTAGGTTCTATGGCTAGTCTAATCATTAAATTGGCAGAAGACAGATTAACAGAAGGAAAACAAATTTAATTTCATATATACAGGAGCCCATACCAATATGAGACTCAGAGAAGCGACCAAAGCAGGCAGCTTTTATACCTTTTAGATGAAGAAAAAATAAATATGTGAAAAATTAACAAGGCAAGGGAGGTTATTTAGGCTTGGGCTAGTAAATGAGTGAGGAAGTAACAAACTTTGTTATAGAGCCTCGTGGGCCCTGAATTCCCTGTGTTTGGTGAGAAGGAGGCCTCCCACCTCCCAGTAACAGGGAGGGCACCTTCCACATGGGGATTCATTGCCTGCTTTCAGGGGGACAGAGGAGGTCAGAGTGTCCTTGCATCAGCTGTTTCTTAAGTAACTTTAGTTCAAAATAATCAATATGCCAGAGTAGCGTATTTGGGGCTAGCATATTCTGCCCCCCTTCACGTTCAATTATGATTGCTTAAAAATTAGAATAAAACAGATGTGAGGGAGATTTGGGCTCTTGATTTGTCTTATAAATTATTGCCTCTTAAATTTTGGAAAACCCAGTATTGTAGGCACAATGATAGAAATGATTTTCTTCTCTTCTGTTTATAACTTTGAATAGCAAAAAGAAAGGAGGGAATACTGGGAGGAGGGGAGGGAAGAAAAGGGAAAGAAAGGGAAGGGGGGAAAGTCTTTTTAAACTTTGTGTTGGGAATCTTGAAAAAGAAATCTCTTGTTCAAAACATAGTGGTTATGGTGAAGATTCTTGAATAAGCGGTACATTAATTCATTCAACTAATATTAGTTGAGCACGTGCTATGTGCCAGGTACTGTACCAGTCATGGGGGCTATAGAGGGAAAGAAAGATGTGTCCCTGTCTTTATGGAGCATATGAAAAAGATTTAATTTTTCTCTGTCACGTTCTTACTGAAGAATTGCTGCAAACTAGATTATGGTTACTCATGGAGCAGATGGCGGTTTTCTCTCCATCTGGGATAGTTCTAAAGAATAGACCCTTGTGTATCAATAGATAACGATTTCTTCCAGTTCTAAGCTTTCGTGATCTATGATCTAATAGTAGAAACAGGATGTGCGCTTCCAAAAAAGATGTTACACTTGTATTTCTTTTATGAAAGGAAACAGAGGAATTGCCTATTAATTCCGAGGGAATTGGATTTTTTCTGTCTCTTTAAATAATTCTGTTTAAACTCCTTTGGTTCTTCCCTCTCTGCTCACCTTCTAATGCTCAGTCCTACCACCCTGTATTCTCACTTCCCTTTCTTTCTCTTGATGACCGAGACAGATTGCTCCTCTCTAACTGGCTATACCTGATGTCTCCAGTTAAAGGTTTCACTGTTAGGTTAAATGTGTCATACTCCAAGTGAATTCATAGACCTGTCTGCCATTCCTCGTCTTTCTAATTTCCATATTTCCATCAGCAATATCCTCATGCTCCCAGATGCTCACATTAGAAAGACAGAAGTTCTCTTTGCTACTTTAAATCTTAAGTTCCATGTGCCCTTTATACATGTTCCTTGATGACCCTTCCCCTATTTTCCCCCACTATCCCTCCCCCTCCCCCTGACAGCTGTCTGTCCATTCTCTATGAGTTTGTTTCAATTTTGTTTGTTCATTTATGTTGTTCTTTAGATTCTATGTATAAGTGAAACCGTATGGTATCTGTCCTTCTCCATCTGACTTATTTAATTTAGCATAATACCCTCTAGGTCTACCCATGTGGTTACCAGTAGAAAAAGATTTCATACCTTTTATGACTGAGTAATATTCATATATATGTACATCTGTGATATATATGAATGTATATATATACACATATATGCATATGTTTATCACATATGTATATCACTTCGTGTTTATCCATTCATTTGTTGTTGAATGCTTAGTTTGCTTCCCTATCTTAGCTGTTATAAATAAGGCTGCAAAGAACATAGGGGTACATTTATCTTTCTGAATTAGGATTTTGATTTTTTTTCTGATAGATGCCCAGAAGTGGAATTGCTGTGTCATCTCGTAGTTCTGGTTTTGAGTTTTGGAGGATCCTTTATACTGTTTCCCATAGAAGCTGCACCAGTTCACTGCCCCACCGACGGTGCGCATGGGTTCCCTTTTCTCCACACCCTCGCCAACACTTGTTATTTGTTCTGATAGCAGTCATTTTGACAAGTGTGAGGTGATAGCTCATTGTGGCTTTGATTTGTGTTTCCCCGCTGATGTTTAAATTTTTGATGACATCGAGAGTACACCGGAGTGTGCTGAGATTCTCCTCGGGTTAGAAGGAAGCAACCCACAGCGATCAGGGCCTACAATGGTCTCAGGGATTGCGTCCATGAGGCCTCCATGAAGTTCCTACCATGTTGCAAGGGGACGCGACCTGTGGGGCACTCATACTCCTTCACCTTTGGCATGTTCCCCCTTGGCATTCCTTTCCCAATATAAGAAAAGATTTCTGGACAGTATCCTCACCCATGCGGCCTCCTCATTCGCTCTTCTCCACCCCCAAACCTTCACATTCATCTCTTGATGAATCTGTTCATGAAATGGCCCATTCTGCCTTTAGAAATGAGTATGTATTATAGGCGTCCCTTTGCGTGTGTGCTTCTACTATCATTCTCTCTAATGTTATGGTGCCACATCCTTCATGACCAGAAAGTGACCTTGTATGGCACCATAAAATACACTGATGACAAAAATGCTATAGATATGACTCTGGATCTGGTCTGCATTTGATCTATTAATTGATTAAAAGAAATAAACGACAGCGCTAGACGCTTAGGAAATATTTATAAAATACTTTGTTAAACTTCATTGCCAAAACAGCAAGCAGTTAAGAACCAGAGCCAGACTGAACAAGTTTGAAATCTGGCTGTGCCAGCTCACTAAGTGCTTAAGCTAGCCAAGTTTTGTTTTGTTTTGCTTAACCTCTCATACTTCGGTTTCTCCGTTAATGAAGTGGGGGAATAATATTACTTCCTACTACAGAGTGATTGTGAAGGGTAAATAAATTAATTCATACTGTCGTCAATGAAGTGCTTAATAAATGTTAGACATTTTTTGTATCATACGTGGTGCTTTGCACGTTATGACCTATTCCTTTCCGTTTATGGACCATAATAGCCACAATAACACTGGCCTGTAACATATCCTGAGCAATTGTCATGTGGCAGAAACTAGGCCAAAGGTTACACATGTACCAGGGTATTTAATTCCCACAAAAAATTGTATGAGGTAGGTTATATCATTGTCCTGTTTTCCTGATAAGGAAAGTTAAGACTATTCACTCAGTGATGTGCAGTTTGCACTCAGGGTCAGTGGGCATTCTTGTGTCCTCTCTCTCTCTCTCTCTCTCTCTCTCTCTCTCTCTCTCTCTCTCTCTCTCTCTCCCCCCCCCCCCCATACACACACACACACATCCATTGATTTGGTCAACTAGTCATTAAGGAAATATTTGTTACCACTTACTATGTGCCGGGTTCAGTGCGTCTGAGGAATGGAGGATGGGAGAGGAGAGATAAGCAAGAAATGGTCCATGTTACCAAGGAGTGTACAGTCCGTTGCAGGAGATATTCACGTGCATGTAATTACAATGAATGAGCTGATGCAGGCACTTCAGGTCTGCACCATGTGCTGTGAGAATGGTGAGGAAGCAATCACTTCAACCTGGGAGGTTGGAAAGTAAGCAGAAAAACATGTAAAAGCTTTGAACTGGGAGAGAAGGGGACTAAGAGCATTCATTCCAGAGAGAAGGAGCAGCATGAGCAAGTCACACAGTGTTGTATTGGACGGAATGTCATAGGACAGGAGCGGAGAGTTTGGCTGGGAATACAGGGTCCTAAGGCTGGAAAGGTAGCTTTGAAATGTTCCTCATGCTTTTCGGTGCCAACGCTCCATGTTTTGGAACTCCACTTGGTTTTCCAAGTATTTGGTCCAAGCAAAGATGGAGAAGGCTGGGGGAAAAGCGAAAAAAGAGATTGTTCCGGCCCTATGCTGGACACTTGATTGATATTGGAAGGTCAGACTTGGCTTGGGACCAGACTACCTGAGCCAGTTTTTGGATAAGTTTAAGACCTATTTTACCTCTTGGGAATTATCCACTTCACAAGAGCAAGCCCACTCGAGCTCTGGTGGCTGTGGACAAGCACTGACCAGCCTGTAGTTTAGGATGGGCTGTTCTGAACAAAATCAAGATCCGGCATCGTAGAGCTAGGACGTGGATGTGTGGGGCCACCACGAATACCTGGTTGGCAGAATGCCGGATGACAAAGTCTACCATTTCACCCATAAAATTCTTTCTTTTTTCCCTGCCTGGAGTGGAATTTACTAAGCTATCAGAATATTGTGTCAATATATTATAGAAGAACCTGATAAGAAAACAATGGTAATTTTTACTCCATGCCACCTAAAAATATACTTCCTAGCAGTTTCCATGTCCACTAAAAACTAAAATCTGAAAATTTCTTTTATCTCACTATCTACCCTATAAATACCCTGAATTTAAGCCTTATCTCTACTTCTTTGATACTTAGGTACTAATAAACTGTTTGGTTACTTATTATCAATGAGTAATTATGACTCATGCATTAATTATTGAGTAATACGATTCCAAAAAAAACATTAGTCAAAAACGGTAGACTTAGTCAAAGACTAAGACAAACTATGTCATTTCTGAGGTCCTTTAGCCACCTAGTATCATGGCGAATGGCAACCTCCCTCCCTAACCTTTTCATGAAAGATGTAGAGTTGGCATTTTTGGTGGTACTAATTGGAGCCATAGTTCATCTGTGGCTGCCAGTGAGTGTTTACAAAATTGTCATTTTATCATTGTCGAGAGAGCAGATCTGTTTTGTTTGGCCTTGGTTTGATAAAAATGGATCTTGGAGGCCACCTACCATAAGCGGAGATTAAAACCAGGGTTATAAATTGCTGCGTTAGTATTCCAGCCTTAGAAGCCCAAAAAGATGTTACCAAAGAGGATACATTGTTGTAATTGTTTCTCATTAGATATGATGACAGACCATCATCTCTCCCTTCTTCCTTCCAGGTGGCCGTTGAGGATCGCATCAGGCAGCTGCACGAAGCTCACAGGGACTTTGGCCCAGCGTCCCAGCACTTTCTTTCCAGTAAGTTGTTGTCAGCTTTCATAGCTTAACCTCTTCATCGCATCTCGGTGGCTAAGAAATAAGAGTTGAATTACAGTCATCTCTGCTAAATGCACTGCGGGCATAAATCATCCTGAAAGATAACTTGGTGGGTGAATTCAGAAAGTTAGGGAGAGGAAGACAAATTTGATTATTTCGTAGAGTCTTCAGCGAATGCATAATCGTTTCCTGCAATGTATTCTCAAATGCTAACTTGGGTGAGATTTTTGAGTCTTTAGTCCTGCTTAGAGCAAGCAGTTTGCTTAATACAGCTGGTAATTGTGCTATCATATAATTATATGATAATTCAGTATGTGTTCCTGTGAATCACTGTAGAATTCTTTATCTCTGTATAACTTACTAAACACTCCCTGCCTCCAAGTTGGAACCTCGGCCCGCGTTTCCTTTCCCTAACTCTTCTTACCACTCTTTAGTTCTTGACCTCTATTCATTCTGTGTATTTCCCAGTTGTAGTCTTTTATCAATTATGTTTTCATAATTCATTATTTATATATATCCTTAATAAACATTATCTTTTTAATCATTAATATTAAGGGGAATAGACTTAGTAAACTGAAAGGTTTTTTTAAGACTTTATTTATTTATTTTTTCAGAGAGAGGGAAAGGGAGAGAAAGAGAGAAAAACGTGACATGTGAGAGATACATGGACTGGTTGTCTCTCGCACGTCCCCTACTGGGGACCTGGCCTGCAACCCAGACATGTGCCCTTACCCGGAATCCAACCAGCAACCTTTCAGGTCACAGGCCAGCATTCAATGAACTGAGCCATACCAACTAGGGCGTGAAAGTTTAATATTGGAATACCCTGTTAATATGAAAATCCCTATTAAATTGTCAAGCTCCTGTTTTCCTCTAACTAAGGTTATTTATTTATACCAGTGACTCTTTCATTGCAAAAGTACATATGTTGAGTTATTTGATATTTAAAAAACCATACTTCTACCACATGGAGTTAATCTGTGATAATATTTTGGTGTATTTCCTCCTGATCATGCATGAGTCTGTATGAGGGTTTAATCATCATTTTAAGGCAGTTACTTTGTGCCTGGCAATGTTACAAATGTGACTAATGTAATCCTTATAGCAACCTATCTGGTAGATAGCATTATTATACACATTTGAAGGATGAGAAAATGGAAGCGTATGAGGGGGGACCCAAAGAAAAACTGGAATTATCTTCTGGACGGCAGGCCTCTTGTAGTACAGGCTTCCCCCACTAGGTGAGTGTCCTAGGAACCCATCTGTATCAGTGTACCAGCTGGCATTGTAGTGAGAGGCTGCGTTCAGCTTCACTGCTTTTTTTTTTTTTTAAGATTCAACACCTTTGTCATTCCATGATGGGTGATTAACAAGCTCACCTGCCCACCCCATGCTGATTATTCAGCAGTTTTTGACCAAAAACAGCATGACCCCTGTGCCCCACCCTCCCTATTCACCCAATCTCACCCCAGCAACATTTTTTTCCCTCCGGATGGAAAACAAATCCTCAAAGGGAACCAATTCGCTGATGTGGAAGAGGTGAACCAAAAAATGGCAGAAGCACTAAAAGGCATCAGAATCAATGAGTTCAAAACGCTGTTGTGAGCAGTGGAAACCAAGGTCTCAATAGGTTATTGCATCAGATGGAGAGTGCTTTGATGTGACCGTAGTTTAAACATGTAAGAGTAAATACACAATTTTTAACAAGTACATTCCAGGGGCTTTTGGGTCCCCCCCCCCGGTACCCAAAGTCACACAGCTGGCAGATGACACAGCCGGCTTCAAATCCAAGAAGTTGGCTGCAGAGTCTGCCTTTAACCACCAGCCTGAACTGTCTTTTATTTGCTTTACAGATTCCAGGAAGGAAGTAATTCTATATGATCTCCCTTCACTTTTCTGACTTTTTTTTAATTGCCATTTGCTAGTCTTTTTTTTTTTTTTTTTTACTTGCCATAGATTGATAAAGAGATCCATGTTCACAAACATTTTAAAGTATTTGATTAGGTGCTTGCACCTCTGTTCGCCATTGTCTTTTAGAACAAAAGTTCCTAGATGGTGATGGTCCTGTTTTTTTTGGGTCCTGTGATGGTCCAACGATGCACTAAGAAGTTGTCTTAGTTTCTGACTGGGCCTAGCCTTATTATTTGCATGCGGTTATCACGTGAACAGTATCACACATGCTTCGGAGGTGCCAGGATAACAGAGGCAGGTCAAAGCTGCGCACGTTGTTGAGTGGGATTATGGCTTTTAGGAACGGCTCTAGAGCAGCGATTCTCAGCCTTTTTCATCTCATGGCACACATAAAGTAATTACTAAAATTCTGCGGCACACTAAAAAATATATGTTTGCTGCTCTGACAAAAATAGGCATAGTTTTGATTCACTCCCACCGCCCAGCTATTGTTGTGTTGGCTGTTGTGATTTTTTATTGGACAGTCTAAAGGAAAAGAGGTCAGTGCCCCTGACTCAATAGTCAGGTATTGCGTGTATTAAAACTCCTTGCTGCACACCAGTGGGTCTGTCACTTGCCGCCTATCACTGTGCCGCAGCCCACAGGTGGGAAATCGCTGCTCTAGAACAATTATAAAGCCTGCAGATTTTGTCTTCTGTATTTTTCCAGATCTCTGGTCTGCCCAAGTTGCCTTGGTAACAGCCATTCTACTCGATTTCATTGAGATGAAATGCAATAACATTCTTGTAAGGGACTCATAAACCATAAATAAAAATATTAGCATTAGGAATATTAATTACTCCTCAGGCGCCATGTGTATTCATTCATCCTTCATTCCCTCTGTGATGTCCCATGCCTTCCCCATGAAAACCTATTCTCAGAAAATGCTACATTATACTCACTTAACCCAGGTGACCGGTAAAGTTTAATGCGTATTTCTCTTGGGTTATTTGCATTTTAATAGGGTGCAAAAGCATAAACCTGAGGAATGGCTCTCTGGTGGTAGAACATCAGCTGTAATCTCCGAGCTGTGAGGAAAGAGTTTGGAGGGGCCACGTGGTGCATCCTCACACCTTTCAAAGCATGCCACACAGGTGCCCACTTCCCGAGAGGTCAGGTTTGAAGAAACATACTCGTGAAGATACTCATGTACCCACCAAAGTGGAGCCAGAGCTAGAAGTCACCAATTTCTTGGATACTCATGTGGACTATCAGTGCATACTTAGAAGCTTTGCTTGCACATATCAAAAAATACCGATTTGCTTTAAGGGGTAGTTGAGAAATAGGGCAGTGAGACTGAAGACTAGATAAAGATTATTTCTTTATGTTGTTCTTTTTAAAATTACAAAGGTAATATATGCCCCTGAAAGAAATTTTGGAAAGCAGAGAGTACAAACAGGGAAAGAAAAATTACTATCGAAGATGTGGTCTATAAGCGTTCTTTGTCCTGGTATGTGTTTGCGTGTGTATTGAGATTCTGGGGCGGGTTCTTTCTCTTTTTTTGTTGTTGTCCAAGTACAGCTGTCTGCATTTTCTCCCCACTATTCCCCCCACCCCAGCCATCCCCACCTCCCTCCCCGCCATCCCACCCCGCATTGGTTTTGTCCATGTGTCCTTTTTAGTTGTTCCTGAAAACCCCTCCCCATTTGCCCCCCATTGTCCCCTCCCACCTCCCTTCTGGTTACTGTCAGTTTGTTCTTAATTTCGATGTCTTTCTTAAGATTTTATTTATTTATTTTTAGAGAGTGAGGAAGGGAGGGAGTAGGTAAGGGAGAGAAACATCCATGTGAGAGAGAAACATCGATCGGCTGCCTCTTATATGCACAGGTTTAGGACCTGCGTTTTCTCCCTTAGAGCTCCTAAGGAAACTTTTTTGTGCGTTTGAATATTCTACTCAGAGTAATTTTTAATGGTCGAGTAGTAGTCCCTTTTGCTGCTCTACCAGATTTACCAAGGCAATTCTCAGTCACTGGATATTAAGGTTGTTTCAAATTTTTCACTATTATATCCAAAATTGTGACTAACAGTCTTTGTCGACCTTTATAAAACACCTCACCTTCTTTCTGCAAGATAAATGCTCCAAATGGAAGTTCTGTGTTAAAGGATGTTTACATTGGTGAGGCTTTTGATCTGTGTTGCCAAATGACCTCTAGAAAGTTGCACCAGAAATTAAGTGCACCATCAGAACCATATCTGAGGCAGGCCGTCTCTGAAGTCACTTGTCCGCTGTTAAATGGTGTTCTGTAAAAGAAAAACAGCTTCCCTTCAACAAATAAAAATATGTTTGAAAAAATACCACTAAGGTCAGACAGAATAAGTGAGTTTGAATTGATAGATGTCTAGTAATTTGCTTTCAGGTTCCTAGAACTAATAATAGGGTGCTTTCTGAGGTTTTGAAATTACAAGTGAAAGAAAAAAAAGAGGCACTAGCAGCAGCCCCGACACAAACATGCTCAGTGTCTTTTCATCCTATTTCCTCTTGGTCCCTCTCTGTCACACACACACACACACACGCACACACTTCCCTTTGATTGTTACATTACCGTCTCCCTTTGTTTGTTTGCTTGTTTGTTTTTTTAAGATTTTACCTATTTATTTTTAGAGAGAAGGGAAGGGAGGGCAAAAGAAAGAGAAACATCAGTGTGTGGTTGCCTCTCGAGCGCCCCCTACTGGGGGCTTGGCCCGCACCCCAGGCTTGTGCCCTGACTTGCAATCCGGAATCCAATGGGTGACCTTTGACCTTGCGGGACAATGCCCAACCAACTGAGCCACACCGGTCAGTCGGAGCTGTCTTTGTTTTTTATCAGTTAGAGAGAGGCAGCCTTCTACTAAAGAAAAATATTCACTGTTTCTTTTTCATATCCCAACCTCTATTTGTTAAAGCAGTCATTTCTTTTATCTTAAATCTGAGAGAAAATGAGAAGAGAAAAACATTGTAAAATATGACCCTTACATTGATACACGCCAGCTTGCCTTTATTTCTAGCTCTAACATTCTACCACTTCTAATTGACTTCTGCCACTGAAACCAAGAAAAAAGGAGAAATTCTAACTGTGTGATACTTTAAAATTATTTAAAAATATTATGGTATATTATATATATTTGTAAATATTATATACACATTATATCTATGTATATATAGTTGAAAGGTACAGTCTTGATCTCTTCATATGTCAATGACCAAGAAAGTACTATAGTATTCACTGGCACGCTAGTTTTAAAAAATGTCCATTTCTTATTTTCGAGAATTTAAGACCTTTAAAAAAAGAATGTAAAATCTTTTTTCTAGCCATTTTCTCAACTCTCTGGGTTTCTGTT
>VMDR010007122.1:0-42069 GCA_007922815.1 Macrotus californicus | reverse complement strand
ACATACCCAACCAAATAACTCTTCCTTTTAAAGGCATAGCGTGTCACAAAGTAGCAACATGAAATAGACCATTTTAATCTCTAAATTCAAAAAGATAATATTAAAGACATTCAACTGTAGAACTAAGACATTAAATATGTAATAATACCTAGAATAATTTTTGGAACAAACTGTAATGAGCTATGAAATTAGGAAACTCATAAACAACTAAGTTTCTTAATTTTTTCTTTAAATTCAGCATTAGACTGAGCAAATGCTTGATTTCAAATGTTTGTAAATGGTTAAGTTAGAATATGTTACTTGTAAACATTGCAAAGGATTAAAAGAACTTGATCAAAGTAATGCTGAAGAGGAAACTTGGAATTGGTGATATTCATCTGATAGAATTCTTATAAAAATTCTAGAAAAAACTTTTAAAAAGTGAGATGTTTATTATCTCCAAGTGGAGTTACTTAGTTTGTATTAAGATTTGTCTTTGGAAGGATTTTAGATTTATTTCTTTTTTTATTTCTTTTTTTCACATTTTTAAAATTGTTGTTCAAGTACAGTTGTTTCCATTTTCCCCTCAGCACTCCCCTCCCCCCAGCCATCCCCACTTCCCACCCTTGATCCTACTGCCGTTCAGCTTTGTCTGTCCTTTATACATGTTCCTGAGAACCCTCCCCCCATTATCCCCTCCCACCTCCCCTCTGGTTACTGTCAGTTTGTTCTTAATTTCAATGTCTCTGGTTATATTTTGCTTGCTTGTTTGTTTTGTTGATTATGTTAACTTATAGGTGAGATCATGAAGTATTTGTCTTTCACCACCTGGCTAAAGACTTACATATAAGTCACAACACCATATATGTCCTAGAGAAAAACATAGGGACAAAATCTCAGATATTCCATGCAGCAATATTTTTACTGATATATCTTCTAGAGCAAGGGACATAGAGGAAAGAATAAATAAATTGGACTTCATCAAAACAAAAAGCTTCTGCATGGCTAAATGGAAAACATCAGCAAAATGAAAAGAGAACCAACCGTATGGAAAAATATATTTGCCAATGATACCTTGGACAAGGGTTTGATCTCCAAAATATATAAAGAACTCATGTGTCTCCACTCCAGGAAGACAAACAATCCAATTAAAAAATGGGCAAAAGACCTAAACAGATGTTTCTCCAAGGAGGACATACAAAGGGCCCAGAGACATATGAAAAGATGCTCAGCATCACTAGCCATCAGAGAGATGTAAATTAAAACCACAATGAGATACTACTTCACACTTTGAAAAATAATTTTCAAAGATAATTGGTCAAAATGGCCATTATAACCAAGTCAACAAGTGTTGGAGAGGATGTGGAGTAAAGGGAACCCTAGTGCACTGTTGGTGGGATTGCAGACTGGGGCAGCCACTGTGGAAAACAGTATGGAATTTCCTCAAAAAACTAAAAATGGAACTGCCTTTTGACCCAGCAATTCCACTGCTGGGATTATACCCTAAGAGCCCTGAAACTCCAATTCAGAAGAACCTATGCACCCCAATGTTCATAGCAGAACAATTTATAATAGCCAAGTGCTGGAAGCAACATAAGTTCCCATCAGTAAATGAGTGGATCAAAAAACTATGATACATTTACACAACGGAATACTATGTAGCAGAAAGAAAGAAGGAGCTTCTACCCTTTGTGACAGCATGGATGGATCTGGATGGATCTGGAAAGCATTATGCTAAGTGAAGTAAGGCAGTCAATGAAAGACAAATACTTCTTTATTTTAAAATAGATTTTATTGATTATGTTATTACAGTTGTCCTATTTTTTTCTCCCTTTTATTCCCCTCTACACCCTACCCCCTCTCCCACCATCATTCCCCCACTTTAGTTCATGTCCATGGTTCATAAATATAAGTTTTTTGGCTTCTCCATTTTGCACACTATTCTTAACTTCTCCCTGTTTACTTTGTACCTACCATATATGCTTTTTATTCCCTGTAAATTTTTCCCCATTCTCCTTCCCTTCCCTGCTGATAACCCTTCATGTGATCTCTATTTCTGTGAATCTGTTACTGTTCTAGTTCTTTTTAGTTCTTTTAGTTCATTTTTGTTTTTAGGTTCAGTTATTGATAGCTATGAGTTTGTTGTCATTTTACTGTTTGTATTTTTGATCTTCTTTTTGTGAGATAAGTCCCTTTAACATTTTGTATAATAAGGGCTTGGTGATGATGAACTTTAACTTGATCTTACCTGGGAAGCACTTTATCTGCCTTTCCATTCTAAATGATAGCTGGATAGAGTAATCTGGGATGTAGGTCCTTGCCTTTCATGACTTTGAATATTTCTTTTTAGCCACTTCTTGCCTATAAGGTTTCTTTTGAGAAACCAGCTGATAGTCTTATGGGCAATCCTTTGTAGGTAACTATCTCCTTTCCTCTTGCTGCTTTTAAGATTCTCTCCTTGTCTTTAATCTTGGCTAATGTAATTATGATGTGCCTTGGTGTGTGTTTCCTTGGGTTCAACTTCTTTGGGACTCTCTGAGCTTCCTGGACTTCCTGAAATTCTATTTCCTTTGCCAGATTGGGGAAGTTCTCCTTCATTATTTGTTCAAATAAGTGTTCACTTCCTTTCTCTTCTTCTTCTCCTTCTGGCACCCATATGATTTGGATGCTGGAACATTTAAAGTTGTCCCAGAGGTTTCTGAACTTCTCCTTAGATTTTTTAATTCTTGTGTCTTCATTCTGTTCTGGTTGAATGTTTATTTCTTTCTTCTGCTCCAAAGCATTGATTTGAGTCTCAGTTTCTTTCCCTTCATGTTGGTTCCCTTTATTTTACTTTTCATAGCCTTCACTTTTTCTTCTATTTTGTGACCACACTCAACCATTTCTGTGAGCATCCTAATTACCAGTGTTTTGAGCTCTGCATCTGATAGGTTGGTTATCTCTTCATCACTTAGTTGCATTTTTTCTGGAGCTTTGATCTGTTCTTTCATTTGGGCCATATTTCTTCATCTTGGTACACCAGTTATGTAGTAAGGGGTGAAGCCTTAGGTATTCGCCAGGGCGAGGTAACCAACATGACTGTGTTGTGGTACTGTATGAGGGGGAGATGTTTGAGAGGGAACAATGCTGCTTGCTCAGTTCTTGACTGGCTCTCAGTCACTTCCTCCTCTACCCACAAGCAAATTGGGCCCTTCTGGTGCTAATTCCCAGGTGTGTGGGCTTGTGTACATTCTAGGATCCTGTTGGTCTCTCCAGCAATCTCTCCTGTGAGGCTGGGAGTTTCTCCTGCCACTTCAACCCCCACAGGTTTTTTTCAGTCAGAGGTTTTGAGGCTTTATTTCCCCACACTGGACCCCTGGCTTGCACAGTCTGTCTCACTCCTTAGTTGTTCCTCCCAGTTTATCTGTATACAAATGTGGGACAACCCACTCTGCCAGCCACTGCCTTGCCTGCTCTGGTCTGCCAGCCGCCACCTTGCCACAAGTCCTCTCCACCTGGCTGTCTGTCTCCACCCCTCCTACTAGTCTGGGTGAATGTTTCTTTAACTCCTTGGTTGTTCAACTTCCATACAGTTTGACTTTCTGGCAGTTCTGGTTGTTTTTTTAATTTAAATTTATTGTTTTCCTTCTTTTGGTTGTGCAAGGAGGCAAAGTGAATCTACTTATGCCTCCATCTTAGCTGGAAATCTAGACTTACTTCTTAATAATACTGTGGAAGCCATAATAATGGCCACAGTTGAAATATAAAAATTTCACTTTTTCTTTGAAAGTTATTTTTCTCGAAATCAAACCAAAATGGACCAAATGTAGATGATAGCAGATCACAGTCTAGTGATTTGGGCACAGAATCATGTGATAACCATTAAACTATAATGTTGCCTTTCTTTGTTGTCTGTGGAAATGTAAATTCTTGACCCTCACCTTCTTAACCTGTAAAGTGGCACTACCCATGCACAAATTTTCTTTATATTGGAGTATTCATTGGGTGAATAGGTTCACAACTTTATATTGTGTAATAAAACATTCTTGATGAATGTATGAGGATTATAGTCTAAATAAAGCAATGTCAGCCCTTTACAGAAAACATGTACAGTAGTCGTACCTTGGTACTCATCAGCTTCAGAATTTGTCAAATGCTGTACTTGTCGCTTTTTGATGTGAAAAAAATGTTTCAGCACTCAGTGCTTGCTTGGGACTTTTGCACTTGCTAGAACTTGTATGAGTCACGTTGTGTCCTGCAAGAGAAAGTGCTTCATCACTCCTCGCTTGCTCACCACTTGATGCCTCTCTCTCTTGATGAAACAGAGGTCGATGTATCAGTCACATAGTAGGTCACGAACAGTGCAACCCCCCACCCCCACACATATTTGTTGTTACTGTCTTGTACTTTTGTTCCTTTTAAGTGCTCATCATGGGTTGAAAAAAGATTAAGAGTGATACCACTAAGCCTAAAAGGCTTAATAAGAGCCACGATTGAAGAGAAAAAAGAGATCATAGCTAAGTATGAGAGTGGTGTAGGTGTGACTGATATCACTCTTAGGTTCAAGATGCCAAGAACAATGATCTCGACGATAGTGAGAAATAAGGAAGCGATTAAAGCAGCTGGTGTTGCCAAAGGTGTAAATTCTGTGAGTAAGCATGTGTACAGACTTTGGAAGAAGTTGAAAAATGGCTTTACATCTGGATAAGTGGAAAACAGTTAGCAGGTGGCAGCATTTCTGAGGGAATAATTTGTGAGAAAGCTAGGCAATTGTATGCTGATGTGTTAATAGGCAAACCTGGAACAAGTGGTGAGAGCACCGAAGTGTTTAAAGCCAGTCATGGACGGTTCGATACATTTGAAAAAAGCACTGGCACTCCTAGTGTGGTGTGGCATGGAGAGGCAGTCACTGCCAACAAAGCAGCTGCCAAAAGCTATGTCACTGAGTTTAGGGAGTACGTAGAGGCTGAAAATGTTGTCCCCCAACAAGGGTTTAACTGTGATGAAATTGGTTTGTTCTGGAAGAAAAACCTACCCCACACAAGAGGAGAAGGCATTGCCAGGGCACAGGCTGATGAAGGACAGGCTAACTCTGTTGTTGTGAGGGAATGCTAGTGGGGATTTAAAACTTAAGCTTCTACTAGTGTATCACAGTGAAAACCTGTTGAGTTTTCAAGAGAGGAATTGTGATAAAAAGCAAGTTAAGCATTATGTGGAGGCCCAGCACTAAAGCTTGGGTGATGAGGCAGCTCTTTATAGAGGGGATGCACGTAGTGTGAAAAAATATTTGCAGGAAAACAAACTGCCTCTGAGGGCTTTGTTAATTATGGACAATGCTCCTGCTCACCCTCCAGGCTTGGAGGACGACTTACTGGAGGAGCTCAGTTTCATTGCCGTGAAGTTCTTGGCCCCTAACACAGCTCCTCTGCTCCAACCCAGGGACCAGCAAGTCATTTCCAACTTCAAAAAACTCTATACGCAGATCCTGTTGCAGAGGTGTTTTGAAGTAACACAGGTGACACTCGGAGTTCTGAAATGACCATTTAAGTATCCTCCACTGTGTTACTCTCATAGGTGAGGCCTGGTGTGAAATCTCTTACAAGACCATGAACTCTAAGTGGTAACTCCAAGGGACATTGAAGGCTTTGAGGGTGATCCTGGCAGCCCAATAGGGGAACATATTGTGTCTCTGGGCGAGTCCATGGGCCTGGCAGTCAATGCTGAAGATGTTGAAGAGTTAGTGGAGGAGCACAGAACAGAGCCCAGCACTGAGGAGCTGCCGGATTGTCCAGAGGAGCAGCAACAAAGAGTGGCTGAAGAAATTTCTTCAGGTGAGCAGGAGGGAAGGGGGGAAGCACCCACTGCGCTGATAAAAGAAATGTGTGCTACATGGGTTTAAGTTCAAAGCTTTGTGGAAAAGTCACGCAGACAAAACTCTAGCAAGCTGAAATATGGACCAGTTTAATGAACAGACATCACACTTTAGAAACATTTGACAGAGACAAGTTTCTTTTGATAGGTTTTTAGTGAAACTCCCTAAATCTGAGTCTGTAACACTATTCAATGAAATCGAAAAGACAAAAAAGTGAAGAAACCCCTGAGAAACTGAGAATGTCTTGGAAGAGGACCCCTCTCCTCCTGTACCTAGCCACCATCCCATTGTGCCAGGAACTCCTCTCAGTGCAGGTAAAGTGAAATTAAATGCTATTTTTATGTAATTAATTGCTTTTTTATCCATTGTTCAGTTTTAAGTTTCTGTATTACAAAACAACCTCATTATTTAATATTAGCCCGGTAAAATGTGAAAGTTCTGGGGAACTTTCACGAGTTATTTCCAATTACATTGTTTCTTGTGGGAAAAATTTGTTCGGTACTCGTCAGTTTCTATACTCGTCACGAGTTCCGGAATGAATTAACAACGAGTACCGAGATACCACTGTATTTATTATCCTGCATGTAACAGTAGGAGAAAATCGATGATACCATCTATAGTCTAGCAGGAATGGAAATTTAAGGCTAGGCTGTATGAGATAATAAAAAATAGGCTGAAAATTCTTTTAAGGATACTTCAGATTGCTGAGATCAATGCTCACATGTGTATACATATATATCTATGTTTATATATGTATATGAATATATTTGTCAAAGGTGTGTCTGTTTTGTTATTTATTGTGTTCTCAAGAATTAATCCGTGTTACATTTGAACAAATGCTTTCAGTTGGCAAACAGTAGCAGAAGTAATGCCTGCTTGAGTGTGGTTGGTAGGGTAATAATATGGGTGTAATAATTTATGGTTGTAACTTGAATATTTCACTTAAAATGTCATATGGTGTGCTTGAGTGTGATAGTGTTATATTACAGAACCCCATGCTTATGATTTTGTAATAAAAGATTTTGTAATAGGGGTGTTATTTGTGACTCACCCTGTATTATTTCAATTAATAATCCCCTTAAAGCAATATTCAATCTTAAATCTCGCTAAAAATCTCATTGAGATTCTTAGAAATAATCTTGGTTCAAGGTGACAGTGCCCTCATGGTCCCAGGATCTGTCTCTTCAACAGAGTTTGGATAGAATCTAGGGACACCCCATCTTTCCAACTACCCTCCAACCTCTTTGCCAGTCACCACCTTTAAAACCACCTCAGCCATCCACAGTCTCTGAGACCAACCAACATCATGTTTTTTACCTTAACTCCTATTAAGGAACAATGATGAGCTCCCAAATTCCTCAGAATTATTCCACCAAAGTGGAGGCCGTCAACCACCTGGCCAACCTGCATCTGTGGGCCTCCTATACCGACCTCTCTCTGAGCTTCTATTTCATCCACAATGATGTGGCTCTGCAGGGTGTGGGCCACTTCTACCAAGAGCTAGCCAAGGAGAAATGTGAGGGCACCGAGAGTCTCTTAAAGCTGCAAAACCAAGTGGTGGCTACATTCTTCTCCAGGATGTGACGCAGCCTTCCCAAGATGAGTGGGGTAGAAATCAGGATGCTATGGCCACCTTGGCCTTGGAGAAGGACCTGCACCAGGCTCTTTTGAATGTGCATGCCCTGCGTTCTGTTTGCACAGAACCTCATCTCTGTGACTTCCTGAAGAACCATTTCCTGCATGAGGAAGTGAAACTGATCAAGAATATGGGCGACCATCTGATGAACATCTGCAGGCTGGATGTTCCTCAGGCTGGGATGGGGGGTATCTCTTCGAATGCTCACCCTCAAGCAGGACTAAGAAGCTGTAGGAATCCAGAGGCCTTTAAGGGGCATCTCTGCATTTCCCTGGTATCTGGCTTTTGACTGAGCCTCTCCCTGAAACCACTAGACACTCTTTTAACTACCTTGGAGCTGTCTCCTTTGCATTGGACCAAATGGAAACAGTAAAGCTTTTTGCAGAAAAAAAAAAAAAAAAAAAATCTTGGTTCAAGGCAGTAAATACAGGGTGAGGCAAAAGGAGGTTTACAGTTGTTTGTATGGGAAACAATAAAATACTCAATAAGTAATAATACAAGAATAAGCTATTTCACATTCTCACTATAATCCTACTTTTGCCCACTGTGGATGCTGATTTAATCCCAAGGTAGTGTTTTTTAGTAGGATCCCAGGGCTACCAACTCTGGGTCTCTGAGTGGTTCTCTGCTGTCTGAAATTTTAATAAATGTCCCAGATAATTTTATGCACTAGAAGGTTAGAGTCTTGTGCTTGAAGATAGTCTCTGGGAATTCAAGTAGTTTCCCTCCTTCAAGGAAGTAACAGTGACAAGCTTTTCTATTTCTGTTGGCTTGGGAGGACAAATGGCAGTTTTTTTTAGGTGAGAAGGGACAATTGAGCTGAAAGCATCATCACTGTAGTCCTTCATAATCCCCTCCTCTTCCTTATCACCACAATCATTATAAATGCTGTCATTTATCAGCATTTACCATATGCCAGGTACTGTGTTAATTGCCTTTCAAACATGATCTCATTTAATCTTATAATGGGTTTTATGATTACCAGGTTACAATAAAGGAAATGGGGACTTCAGTTAGTGCAGCTGCTACAGGACAGGGCTGGGAGGTAAACCAGATCTTTTCTGCAGGTGGCTCTGAAATGGTGGTGATAATCTAAAAATAGAGAACTAATTGGTTTCAGGAAAGAGAGAAAATATTCGTTAAGCACTTCCAGTCAGCTAGGTATTTTTCATGCAGTTATATTTATTATTCTTAACAAAGCAAGCTGTATTTCTATTTTCACGTTACGGATATCAAAACTGAGGCTCTGCAAGTTTAAGTATTTACCCAAATTCGCTGCTAATAATGAAAAGGCTCAGAAAAAACTTTGTCTATTCTCTTTCTCTTCTTGTTTACCAAACCCTAGCTTTAGTTTGCATGGGTTAAAATCTCCCCGTGGTCACATATTACTTTGGGAATATATAGAAACAACAAATTGCTGAATTTCTCTGTGCCTCAGTTGGGTTGGCCAAAAAGTTCATTTGGTTTTAAAATCTGGCTTGAGTAGCACTTAGTAGTTGTCTTTAACTTCATTCAGAACAATTTCGTAAGATTGTATTGGGACAGCTGTCATATCAGCATGTATTTAAAAAACACCAAAATTGGTGAATTTTTGTGTAGCCATTTTAATATTGAAGATGGAAAAAAATAAGCAACAATTTCAACATATTATGCTTTATTTCAAAAAGGGTAAAAATACAACTGGAGTGCAAAGAAAGATCTATGCAGTGTATGCACAAGGAACCATGACTGATTGAATGTGTCAAAAGTGGTTTCAAATTTCCATGCTAGAGATTTCTTGCTGGACAGGGCTCCACAGTTGGGCAGAACAGTTTAAGTTGTTATCAATCAAATCCAGACATTAATTGAGAACAATCAACGTTGTACCACATAGGAGATAGCCAGCATACTCAGAATATCCAGCTGAAGCACTGAAAATCACCTGCTTGGTTGTGTTAATCATTCTGATGTTTGGGTTCCACCTATGTTGAGAGAAGAAAACCTTCTTGACCATGTTTCAGCATGTGAGTCTCTATTTAAATGTAAGGAAAATGTTCCATTTGAAGTGGATACTGTATGATCACGTGGAACAGAAAAGATCATGGGGCAAGCAAAATGAACCACCATCAACCACACCAAAAGCTGGTCTTCAACCAAAGAAGGTGATGTGTGTATGGTGAGATTGGAAAGGTCCTCTATTATGAGCTCCTTCTGGAACACCAAACAATTAACTCCAACAAGTACTGTTCCCAGTTAGACCGACTGAAAACAGCACTTGACAAAAAGTTTCCGGAATTAGTCAAGAGAAAATGCATAATCTTTCATCAGAATGACACAAGACCACGCGTTTCTTTGATGACCAGGCAAAAACTGTTACAGCTTGGCTGGGAAGTTCTGATTCATCCACCATATTCACCAGATATTGCACCTTCAGATTCCCAGTGAATTCTCTTAATGGAAAAAAAAATCAATTCTCTGGAAAACTGCAAAAGGCACCTGGAACAGTTTTTTCTCAAAAAGATAAAAAGTTTTGGGAAGATGGAATTATGAAGTTGCCTGAAAGATGGCAGAAGATAGTGGAGCAAAATGGTGAATATGTTGTTCAATAAAGTTACTGGTGAAAATGAAAAATGTCTTTTATTTTTACTTTAAAAACTGAACAAACTTTTTGGCCAATCAATAGTATGGCTGGCATAGGTATTTTGTGAGGATTAAATGACTATATGTATTTAATATAAGTAACTTAGAACAGGGCTTGACATAAATATAGTACTCTACAAGTATTAACTGCAATACTAATAATTAAACCTTGGAAATGAAAATTAGCAAAATGGAAAATTACAAAATTTTGAGAAAACGGAAAGAGAATCAATTATTTATTTATTTTTAGAGAGAAGGGGGTGAGGGAGGGGGAGAAAGAAAGGGAGAGAAACATGGATGTTAGAGAGAAACATCAATCGGTTGCCTCCCACACGCCCCCCAGCTGGGACCCGGCCTGCCACCCAGATATATGCCCTGACTGGGATTCGAACTGAAGATCTGTTACTTGCAGGACAATGCCCAACTGAGCTATGTCAGCCAGGGCAACTGTTCCTAGTTTCTTCACATGTTCTAGTTGAAAGGAGTAAGTTGTACCTTGGGTCTTGTTGAACAGGACATTGGTAACTAGGGTTGGAGGACTCATTGCAAAGAGTAGTAGGTGGTCATGATGTCAGTCAGGGAAAAAGACACTGAGGAGGGGATATGGGGGATTAGGTGGGGGAAGGAGCACTGCACTGGGCATTGAGTTCTTGTTAATGAAAAGGAGGAGACCCAGAGGTCATTGCAAAGATTCTGATTCAATCTATTGCTTTTACTTCAAAAGCCAACAAAGTCATGACCATTACAGGAAAATTTCTGAAAATAAAACAAAATACACTCTCCTTCATTTGTACAATGGTAGAAGGCTTGTGTTTGTCCCTAGAATACTGTGTGGATCTGGCCTCTGTAAACATCCTGCAGGATAACTTGAATAAATATAGTATCTGGAGGAAAAAAATTTTTTAAAAGATGATTAAGTTAAGGGGCTACCTCATTGGACTTAAGCATCTTCAGTCTGCAGGAAAGGAGAGAGGACAGAGAAGAAATCACAAAGGCAATGGACTTTATGGACCCACAATTATTCATCAACACCCAGGGCACATGTTGAAGGTAGCCTGAGATCACTTCAGGACACAAAAAGGAAGAACTGCTTAACATAGAGTAAATTAACATAGAGAGTAAATTATGACACTAATCAACTCCAGAAGTGATAAAACATAGATAGTTTTGAAAAATAGACAAGTAACATTCAAAAACACATTGTTTGTGTATCCTTTCTGATCAAGGCCTCGGCTGTGTGTATGTGTGTGGGGGGTGGGTGTTAAGGAAGCAAAATGGGACTGTCCCTGCCCTCTAGAAGCTCAAATTCTAGAGCTGTATATAAATAAATTACAACATTAATACAAAATGTGATGAATACAACTAAAACTATATAAATGAGAGCCAAGAAGAGAGTGGGTCAGGAGGACTCAGTGTGGTGGTGGGAGGTATTGATATTATAAAAGGCTCCTCCAAAGTGGGAGATTTTGCAATACCAAAATCTGAACTGAGAGTTGAGATAATTGGAATGCACATGATAAACAGGAGATAAGTGTGGGGAATACCAACCAGAGGGAACAGCATATGAGAGGCAAACCATAAAGGGAATTTGGGTAAACTTCACAATTTTATTGTTACAGGACCATGTGAATCAGAGAATGTTGGGAGATGAGTCTGGAGAGTGAGGCAGAAGTCTACATTCATTAATTTATTCAACAGACCCTTATCAATTACATTGTGGTAAGTACTACATGAGAATTAGAGACAAAAAGATGAATGAGATTGATTGCCCACCATTTATCCCTTTACATGACTAAATATGTGCTGGGCATGTACTAAATATAATAGCATGAGAAAGCAGGCATGCTCTCTGTTCCCATCGAGGTTAGAGTTTACTGTAGAGACAGACAAATGCCTATTACAAAATAGTATGGTAGGTGCTATGGAAGCAGCACTCAAATCCATGAGTTACATACTCTGAGTGATCTTCCTGCTACTTAAATCTGATCCTGTTACTCCCTGTTTCAAATCCTGCAGTGGCTCCCACTAAGGGCCTTTTGCTTAAAATCTAAGATTCATAGCATGACCTCCCAAAGTCCTTCATCATCTGGCTGTGGCCAGTTCTCCTGCCTCATGTCATCTCTCACCATGACACTGGCACTGGTATTCCATACCCATTCACATGGGACTATCTGGGGTTATTAACATGCCCTGTGATTTCAAGACTCAGAAACTTGGTGCTTTTGCGTGTCTTGCTCCCTCTGCCCTTCTCCACCTGGCCATCTCCAGCTCATTCATCAGACTATCCTGTTATTGTGGCCCAGGATCCAAATAATAAAAATATTGGGTCAATACCTTTATGGTTTGTTGGGAAAAAAGCTGTTAATGGGCTTTACGCGATTGCCTTATTAATTGTCCCTGCTCTCCCTCCCTGTGTTGGATTCAGAGCCTTTGCTTGCTAGTTCCCTAGCTCCCTGCTCTTATTTTTCTTTGCCTGCCGGGTTTGCGGTTTTTGTGGACTGTACAGTATAGAGAGTTGGTGCAGGCTTTCGTGTCTCCGGGCTTACGTGGTCAGACACAATCCTGTGCTTCCAACACCACCTGAGACCATTAGGAGTTTCTGTTCTCCTCCCAGCTAATTCCCAATCTTCCTGCTAAGTTTTCTGCAGTGTGTACACATACCAAATGGAGGCAGAGTGACAGTAATCTCCTGGACATAGATGGAGAATCTGCTGTCTTTGTGGACTGACTCATTAGTCTTCTCCTAATTAGTCTGCTTTCCTGTCTCTGTGGAGATCTTCAGTAAAGGCAATGGGCAGCCAGGGATTTGAGAGTGGGGTGCACAGTGACTAAACTGGGCCCATTTATACGAGAGGTTTAAGAATTCAGGCCACCAACTCAGGTGATGGATGCCTGAGAAAAAAATCAGAGAAGGGGAGAGAAGACATGGGCAACCT
Source organism: Macrotus californicus (assembly GCA_007922815.1). Lineage (NCBI taxonomy): Eukaryota > Metazoa > Chordata > Mammalia > Chiroptera > Phyllostomidae > Macrotus > Macrotus californicus. Next base: position 29,048 of record VMDR010007122.1, on the reverse strand, counting down.
GGGCCACAATTAAACTTGCAATGAAACAAAAGTCTATTATTTAAATATCCACATCTTACCAAAGTTTTAAGAACCTTGTGCTTGTTACTTTATTGTTTATGTGATCAACAAAACTGAAAGAATAATAACTATTTATAAAGTGCCACCTACCTCCTTACAGTACCACCTGATTTCTAAACACAGAAAGAAAGGTCTAGGTCTAAAGACACAGACTTAACAAACAAAGCGGCTCTTGTTCTATTCCTGAGCAGCTCTCAAATGGAACCTGTTTGCAATTCTGAAAATAATCTTTTCTTTTAAATGTGAAGGCTCACCAGGGAGCGTATGATTCACATGATGAAAACATGTAGGAAACAGGAGTGCGAAAGGCTCACTAGTGTGTGTGTGTCGGGGCCGTTGGCAGCATCCTTCTCATTTCATCCTGCTGAGACCTGCGCAGCCCTCTCAGCCCGGCTGTGATTTCTTCCCCTGTGGCCTGATAGAGCTTGCAGGCCTGTCACTGTTTTACTCATGCAGTTTCTCTGTGGTTCCCTTTAGGAGGAGTTGAGACTATGAGTCAAAACTTTTACCTTTTGGTTAGAGTTCAGGGTTGCGATGAGAAGGAATGAATAAAATCCCTTTCCATGGACTTGTCTACTTGATTGGAATTTTTATGGGAAAGCTTAGAAGATCACAAAGTCTCTTTAAAATTAAGTGAACGAAGCAATTTCCAGAAGTATATAAATATATCATGGTACATTTTGGGTAGAAAGGGGAGTTACATATGTGTTTATATGTGCTGTACTGGTGTTAAAATATAATATGGGAAGGATCTAAAAGGAAATATTAAAGGTGATTACCTACAGGGGGTAGGGGTAATTGTACGAACAAGAATGGAGAATGTTTTTTTTTTTCCTCACTTTAAAACATGGTGTCTATTGCCTTTTCAAAAATAAAAGAAATTAGAAACAGGAAAACAAAGTCCGTTTGGTATTACAACATGTCAGTGGTGTGTTTGTTTTCTGGGCACATAAAATCTGCTCAACAGCATAGGATGTTCCGGTCACTCTAATAAAAGCTGCTGTTTTGAGCACCAGCTCTGGGCCAGTTACTTCAGATGCTTCCCTCACTTAATCCCACCTGCTGCCGTCTAGACAGGTAGTACTGTTCATGTTTTTAGGTGGAGAAACCAAGCCTTGGAAACATTAACTGCCCAAACTAAGATCAGAGAGTTAGAAGGGTCTGGGCCCGTAGCTGGCATCTTCTGACTTCAGACTCAGTGGACTTTCTCCTATACTGAGCCGACCACACCTCCATCATTGCAGGTGTGTTGATTGCATCCAGGGCCAAAGTACATATTCATTGAGTAAATACTGGATATTTATCATAAATTAGGCACTGTGGTAATCCCTTGTGATACAAGTAATACAAGAGTAGTGAAGACAGGCAGGAAAACACTGAAGCCTAATGTAAGACAAGAAGTGCTTTTAACGAAATTCAGCACAGTGAGGGTGGCAGTGCAGAAAGGACATGTAATTGAACGGAGGAAGTTCATGGCAGTTTTCCCAGAGATGAGTCTTGGAGGACAAATGGTATTTAGCTAGGAGGAAAGAGGGTCAAGTGTATTCCAGGCAGAAGGAACAACATGTACAAAAGTACAAAGTTTTGAAAGAGGTCTACATTTTTGAGGAATAGTCAATAGTTGGGCATGTCTAGAGCATAGGTTAGTGGAGAGAAATGAGGCCAGAAAAGGGAAGGGTCTTGAGTCACACTAAGTTATTTGGACTCCTTCCTGTAGCAGTGGGAGACCATAAAGGATTTAAAGAAGAGGAATGAAACAATTAAACCTCGAGCTTAGAAAAGTCCCTCTGGCAGGAGACTCTGAATCAAGAGGAGGCCAGGTTGACATTGGAGAACTGGGTGGGGAACGATATAGTACCATAGTTTATTGTTTATATGTGTGTGCACATACATGTACTTTATAACATCATGTTTTTTTTTCCAAAATTGGGATGCATCTTACAATCAATGGTGTGTTCTAATTTAATTGACAACATGTTCTCTCTTAAAGGCCCCCAAAGACCAGTGCATCTTATGACTGATGGCATCTCAAGTTAGACAGAATGGTCCAGGCAAAAGGTGGTGAGGGGCCCACTTAGTTCTCTGGCAGTGGGACAGTAAAGAGAAAAGATTTGAGCGATATTTAGATTCTGATGTGATGCAAATTATTAAGTAAGTAGAGAACGTGCAGAACACTGTGTAGAATATGTTACAAGTTGCAGGAAAAAAGGTGTGTGTGTGGTTGAGGGCGTAGAACACTCACACGCGTGTGTACTTCTGGAGATGCATAAAATGTCTCTAGAATTATGCACAAGAAACTGATAACATTAACTGTTTTCGGGGAGGGGGCATTGGATGGCTGGGGGAGGGCAGCAGGGGGAAAATTTTTCATTGTGCTTTATTTTGTACATGTTGCATTTGAATTAGGTGTCATACACTTGAAACATGTAAAAAGATAAAAAAAAGACATTTGGTAAGAACAACTGACAAATCTGTTGGCAGATTGTCTATGGGATAAAAGAGCGAGAATGTTTTATGGGTCTTATTCCTCTAAAGATCATCTAACTTCAATCTTTAAAACAACTTTGAGGTATAACTTATACAACATAAACTCACCCATTTTAAGTGCACGATCCAATGATCTAATAAATTTACTGAGTTGTATTACCATAATCACAATAGTTTTAGAACATTTTCCTCAAAAACATCCCTCGTCCCCGTTTAGTTAATCCCCCCTCACCCCTATTTATTGTAAGAGGATTTCCATGAGAACACTGGGGGCATTTATGAAAGCTGATCAAAACTTTCTTTCCTCACTGCAGACTCACCCAAAAGTTACAATATCAATCTTTGCATTATTTCCATTCTTCTAGCACTTCCAGATCTCAACTCTCTTCCTAACGACCTTCCGAGACAGACTGAAACCTCACCTTTGGTTGTGCTGTATCTTACTTTACAGTGTGCCCCGCAGGCCACGAACTGTGCGAAGCCGGAAAGTGGGGGGCTCTAGAGATGAGGTAAAAGATCACAGAAGTAGCCACTTTTAATAAACCAAATACAGAAACCATGTCAATACTAAATTATGTCTCAGTTTTATATCTTGAGTTTTATCTGACCTAAATACCAGTCCTTTCAGTAAAATACATTTTAGTGCCCTACGAAAAAATAAGCACAGAAAAATGGCTTTTAATTTTTAATTCTCCCTGATGAATCATTTGTTTTCTTTCATTGTTCCTTCTAAAGTAATCACACATTGCACTGCAAAGTCTCTACCACCTAATCCTCTTTGACACACACACACACACACACGCACATGCACACAACTTCTAGATACTAAATGGTCAGGGTCCAAGTTAAGCTGCCATAGAGAAATTAAGAGGAGCATCTGAGAAGGAAGAGGCAGATACACTCTCTCAGGTTCTAACAAACTATTTCTCTTTGCCTGCACCCAGGAGGGGCGGATTGGGAATGCAAGTGGCCTGGGTGGGCAGACCGGAGTGAGTGGGAGGAAAACACGGCTCTGTTCTTGCACGGTTGGTTCTTCCGTGAACTCTTGGTAGCACGTGCCTTAAATACTGTTGGAAGGGTCAGTTGGCTCCACAGGCTGCACCAGGCCACTGGTGGTAACGATTCAGCTCTCAAACGTATTGAATTGGGCCCACTGAGTGCAGTCTGCCTATGTGGTTTTTGAACCAATGCTTAAAATGCAGGAGATTTTAAATAAAAATCCAGTAAAAATGGGAAGATGTGGCCAAACTGGGCTTATGTTTTTGCATGGTAACAATTATGGATCTGAGGGAGGTATACTTCTATTGGCTAGGACATTTGTTTTCATGTTTGCTACAGACCACTTTCACTTTCTGTTGTTTCCCAGCCTTTGAGACGGTGTTTTAGTTATGAAAAGTAATATGGGACCCTAAAACCAGAACCTAGACTGCTTACTCAGTTCATTACCTCTATCAGGCATTTGAGTTTGTAACTGCATTAGTTTCCTATGGCTACCATAATAAATTACCACAAATTTGGTGCCTTTAAAACTACAGAAATGTGTTCATAGTTCTGAAGGCAGGGAGTCTGAAATGAAAATGTTGGCAGGGGCTGTCCTCCCAGCAGAGGATCCAGAGGAGAACCCACTCCTCACCATTTCCAGCTCCTCACGGCTCCAGGAGTTTCTTGGCTTGTGGTTATATCTCTCCACTTCGCCTCCATCTTTCCATGGCTTTGTCCCCTTCTGCCTGCATCTGTCCTCTGTGTGTTTCTTATTGGGACACTTACTATTGGACTTAGGGCTCACCTGGCTCATCCATGATGATCTCATTTCCATACCCTTAACTTTTTCCAAATCAGGCCCCATTCCTAGGTTCTGGGGATTAAGACATGGGCATATCTTTTTAAGGGCTACTATTTAACCCACTACAGTAACCAAACTGGAGAATCCTGGAGGACTTTCAAACAGAAGGGGGAGTTCAGGCTGGTGCCATTCATCGGGATAAAGAAATAGAATGAGGGCAAGATCAGAGAGAGCAATTTGCCTCAAATCTTAGTATCCCAAGGGAATCAAACAGCCTTAAACCCTGGCATCTTCACACTTTAGGGAGTTGAATTAGGACAGACTTAGTTTCTGTGAGTCATCAGTTTCAACTTGGCCTAACTATGTTGGTTTAATTGCTTGCTTGACCTTGGCCATGATTACCTTAACTGGGTATACAGTCCACCATCTGCATACTGCTTTCGGTTGCCTAAAACCAAAACAACCATCTAAAAGGTGAAAACTTAAGGCTACAACTAAGACTACAATTAAAAACATTAATTCGAACTAAAACCCTTTTTTCTGCTAAAAGAAATGTTGAAGAGAATAGAAGATATGGGAAACTAGGTAATATATAAAAATAGATACTTATGCAGCTAGGACTGGCTACTGTGGGGCAGGCAACTCTGTCATGTCCAGTGAGCAGCAGGAAGCCAATCCTCTTAGAAAGCAACTAGGTGTCTAATTTCAAGGGATCATAGACTGCTATGGTAGAAATGATCCCAGGGATGGTCTTAGCTCCCATCTGAGGCTTCAGTTGGAACAGTCAGAAATGTGGGAGAAACTGAGGCAGATCAAATATCAGGAGTACAAACAGTACACAACCCATTTATAATCTAGAGATTTTGTTAGTGCCTATTTAAAGATTTCTTTCTTCATTCTGGTGTTTACTTCTACAGGAGCTGTGTGTGTTTGTGTGTGTGCGTGTGTTGCAGAGAAGCTCCCATAAACCATACAGAGTCCCCGAAATATCCAAACCATAATTGGATGATGATATTGTTATCCCCAGAGACACATACTTGGAAGAGCTTAGTGTTCATCCTGCTGAGATCCGGTGGGGATTTTTCTTCGGGAGCATGGTAACCAAGACAGCAAGAAGCCGAGCCAGGAGGCTGGTCCGAGGCTAACTTGAACAGCTTTGCTTAATTCTGGGCTACTGCTGGGGTTTGAGGACTGGGGGTGGGGGCGGGAGTGTATGGCCGCTGGCAGAGAGAAGTGTCTGACATTCTTGCATGCTGACATCAAGCTGCAAAGCTGCTGCCCTCTGGTGAGTCAACAGCAAGAGGCCCACATCGTTCGAGAGCTGCTGCCCAATCAGAGAAGGTGGTGCCACGCCTCAGAAATCTTTCTAACCCTCAGCATGCTGTGGCCTTCAACCAGAGAAAAGAATGCAGAAATGATTACACTTATAAGAAGAACAGAATCTACAATAGTAACAACAGTAAGATTAAGTTCGTATTTTCTTTTCAAGCAATTTATGTACAGTCAACACCCTGGATTTTACTTATTAAAAAATATTTAAAGTTTTCCTTTTATGTTGAGGCAAGTGGGCATTCTGAAGGACCCCCTGGGCAATGGGTTTTTCTGGATATTGAAATGAAGATGTACTAGAGAAACATTGATACCCTGGGAGAACACTGTGTTTCAATGGCAGTTCTTGGAACTTTGCAATCATATCCATAGATTGTTAGGTGTTATGAGAATTTTTTGTATAAATATGCATATATGTATATTCTATGATGAAAATAGAATATTTCTTCTCGCTTTATTAAGCAAGGTTGTACTGCTATCTAATACTTTCTCACAATTTCTATTGAGCAGAAATCAGTGGGGAAATATCATGCATGAGGCAAGAAGGGTAAATTATTTGCTTAGTACAGCAGAAAGTTGCTTGTCAGTAAGCGCAGAGTCCCTTCTGCAGCATTGCCACCATATGACATTGTCATATCAGGGAGTCCATAAAGAAGACTGACATTGTAAAAGATTAACTGGATTTTACTTGGCAAGGTCAGGCATCTAGATGGCATGCTATAAAATGGTTAGAAGGGGAAAGGGAATCTGTAGTGGAGGCCATCTGATTTTGGCACTGGCTTTCCTTACAGTCCTGCCATATGGTTTGGATCATCAGGAGCAAAAGGGTTCCCTGAGACCAGTGAAGATGCTCTCTGCATGGCTTTGGGAATGAGGGAGTCTCAGAAATAATGACTGTGGTGTTATAGCACCACAAGGAAAAGAGAGAAGAATTGGATCTGACATGAAAAAATAAAGCATGCAGCCAGCACTAGAACTGCTTCCCTTAAGACCAAAGATCTGTATTATCCTCCCCCTCCTACATGCTTGACATAAAGAGTTGAAGGGAAGCTAGATTATAGGTGTCTATTCATTTGTTCATTCATTCTTTCATTTATTCACTTAACAAAAATGTTTGTTGCATATCCTAGGTGCCAGGCATTGAGGATACACTGTTCTCGTTCGGATAAGGAAACAGATAATTGCGATGCAAGACAATTAGTTCTGTAGTGACAGCAACATGCATTGAGTGTACTAGATAGGAGAAACTTTGCTAGGAGCTGTAAATGAATACCTACAATATCAAGATAGGGGTTTGGCTGTTCTGTTTGGAGGAACGGGTGTCTGGAGAGATTAAGTCCTACACAGCCTGAAAGCAGTAAACAAACACAAAAAATTGTAAGCTCATTTTGACTTGAAATCTGGGTTCTTAGCCACCCATTTCCAGCTTTGGGGAAAGATGACTAAAACTACAACAATGGCTAACAATGACTAAAACCACAACAAAAACTACCTGCAATAACTCTTGAAAGCAAAGTAATTCTTTTGAATGAGGGTATGTTTGTGCTGGTGGTGATTTTTAAGCAAGCAGGTACACATGTGAAAGCCCTGGAAGGTGTGTTGTCAGGGGGAAATGAAAGTGATTAAATAGATTTGGAGGTTTCTGTGGGTGTTCTAGTTTTCTGTTAGTGAGTTTAAAAAAGTCACTACAAAACTGAGCTTAAATAACCATGAGAATTTACTGAGCTCACACTCCTGCAATTTGGGCAGGATTTGGTGGGGTCAGCTCCTTTCTATTCCATGTAGCGGCAGCTGGGCCTGCACAAAGGATGGCTGGGCATCTGGCGCTCCTCAGGCACGTCTATCTTTCTCTGATCTTTTCGCCTGACCTCTCTAGCATGGCAGCTTCGGGTAGCTGAACTTTTCACGTGAAAGCTTAGGCCTCCAAAGGCGCATCCTCCAAAAGGGATTTCCAGACAGAAGGTATATTGCCTCTTATGACCTAGTCTAGGAACTTACGCAGCCTAACATGTGCTAGACTTAATCAATTAATTGAGATGGTCATAGGGCCCTGTCTAAGTTCAAGGGGATGGGACATAGATTCTTTCTCTTAATGGGGAAGTGGCAAGGCCCTGGAGAAGCATTTGGAACCAGAAATACTGTTATAGCATTTTTTTGGGGGTGGTGGGGGGTGGGCAATGAAGTGGGATAAAGGCAGCATAGTGTAGGCATTAAAAAAAAAACAGATTTGGAGTATGATGGGCTTTGATTTCAACTACAGGCCCACTGCCTAATAGACATAGCACTAAGCTCTTTAAAAGGAGTATCTCGTTGAAGGTTAACAGCAAACCTAGGAAGAAGGACTATTCTTATCCTATTTTATAGATGAGGAAATTGAAGATCAAAGAGGTTAAGAAACTTGCTCACACTGGTAAATAGCAAAGACAGGATATGTTCACCAAGGTAATTGTTCTGTCAGAGCCTGTACTAGGCTAGTTTGAATTTTAATCTGAAGACTATTGGAAGCCACTAAAGAACTTTACACTGGCCAGGCCTGTGGCGGATCTTGTTCTTTTGAAAGCAGGTTGGAATATGAGTCAGGGGCTGGCAGCAGGAAGAGCAATTGGAAGACAGTTGCTCTGATCCAAGTGGGGAATGCTGAGATACCTGAAATACAGAAGACACGAGCAGTGTAGGAGAAGTGCAGGAGGTCCAAGGAAAGTAGCGGTGGTCATCCGTAATTACTGATTGGATGTGCAGAGAGGGGGGTGGGGGTTGTAGCCATCAAGTCAGCTTTGAGTGCCACTGACGTGTGCATTTACTACACAGGCTCTAAGTAGAGAAAGAAAACCACCGCGGGGTGTCTTCCAACCTAAAGCGCATTTCCTAAGTCCTTGTACTCTCAGTCTAGACAGACAACAAACAAAACAGACTCCTCTTGAAGCTCTCAGGTCTCTTACCTTCCAAGTCTGGCTTTCAAATTCCACGCTGAGCTTCCTTTCCCACAGTCCAAGCCCTGGTCCCAGGGATTACAAGGATTGTTTGTGTGTACTAGGTGGTTGTTCCTTCCACATCAGGGGCCTTGCAGGATGACCTACGACTGCTTTCTCCTGTAACTATGCACACGATTTTCTAGTTCTTACAAAGGATGACTGACTAGTGCTGTGATGTGGTTTTCAGGCAGCCAGGGGGATCTCCATATGAAGGGTGACTGTGTCATTTAGTTTCATTGTGAATTCCTTTGGTGGGACAATGTGTGCTTTGAAGGACAGAGAAAGAATATGTGTCTTTAGATAAGGCATTTCATATCTTTGATTAAAGACTTTAATTTATTGCTGGGTCAAGGTCTGAGAATCAAACTGTCTCACGATAGGAAAATGAACTGAAGCAAGTGAAGAAACCATCAGAAAAGTCCCAAACTCTTCTTTTCTAACTATGCAAATATTTGTTTTTTCAAATTATTTTCTTTAGAATAATTTCTAAGATTAAAAAAATTGCTGTGACCCTGTCTTATTTATTTGTTTGTGCCTTCTATCTCTTTCTTTCTTTGAATAGGATTGATTTCTGGAATGTAACTTTATTGTTATAGTACATTTTGTTTTTCATTTTTTTTAAAGATTGTATTTATTTATTTATTTTTAGAGGGAGGGGAAGGGAGGGAGAAAGAGAGGGAGAAAAACACCAATGTGCTATTGCCTCTCGCATACCCCTAACTGGTGACCTGGCCTGCAACCCACACATGTATCCTGACTGGGAATCGAACTGGTGACTCTTTGGTTTGCAGGCCAGCATTGAATCCACTGAGCCACACCAGCTGGGCTTATGCTACATTTTGAATAAACTATTGCTTTTCCCAGTGAGCTATGGAGGTTGGCATTTAATTGAACAGTTTTGTCAGCTGCCAGCTGTTGTTAGAAATAGTGGGTACTCCATTTAACTCAGTGTTTCAGACAGTAAATCACTTGAGAAGAAAGTATTATCTTAATTATTTGAATACTTGACTATGCACATTGCTCGGTCATTCAACAGTTATTAACTCTGCCCTTGGCTGTTAGTCTCTGAAGTTATAAGCTAGTTAAGCTATTGTAGCCAATAAGGTCTCTAGATGCTCACACAGTTTGGTCACAGTCCTGCTATAGGACCTCAAACCTAGCTTTTCTTAGTAAGCAGGAGGAAGCTTAAACTTGGCTTTGCACACTGAAATAATTCTTTAGAGAAATCATCCACTGTACCTCCGTTACAACTCAACTTTTTCATTTATAAAGAATAAAAAAAAAAAGCTGCTCCATGGTTTAGAAATTTCCCCTATAATGGGAATTTCTATGAAACTCATCAAATTAGTTAATGGCAGTGAGTGAATAACTGATGAGCTCATATTTTCTTATTATGGACTGAGTGGAAAAAATTAGAATATAAAAGACGGACAAGAGTGTTGTCTCTGTTTAGAGGTGTTTTTGCTTTTGTTAAAAAAGCTCCCAAATCACAAAACACTGGATCAGGAAAAAAAAGGCGTAGTTTGATCATCTAAGCAACTTTTCCACTAATTAAACTTTGCACGTAGGGGATTATTTTTCTTTTTTTTCTAGAAGGAAACCTCTTTCTTTGGATAGCTCCAGCAATTTAACCACATCTTCCAAGCATATAGAGCAAATAACTGGCAATCATTGGTCAGTTATAAAGAGAAGCCAAGGAATGGGAGTACTTTTGCAGGTCACGTCATCTGACAGAAACTTTGGACTGGTCTCTTCCTGGTTCAAGAGTTCAGCCATAAGACTTACTTTCCCTATCAGCTGGCTCAAGCTGATAAGGTTCTGAAGCAAGGGTTCTTTATGAGCTTTTATTTAATTTTCCTTATGACATAAGGGTTGGGGGCATTAGTCTGTACAGAGTTACTTCTGGTTGGTTGATTTTTCTTTTCAGTAACTCACTGTCACCCCTGATTGGACAAGGAAAATGAAGCTTGATTAAACCCTTTTCATCAAATTCCTAATGCCTAGCCTAGAGCCTTTATTCCTAACAGGTATCCTGTGAGTACTTTTTGAAGGAATACTTATAAACTTAGATTGGTGATTGACGAGTGATAAACACAATTCAAGAGCAGAATAATTGAGTAAGAGCAATATTGTATTGTGTGCACATCAAATGGATTAGATGCAGGGGATGAAGATGATGGTGAGATTGAGGGTGTCCGAGTTCTCTGAAACTGCATATGAGATGTTATCGGCTATTAGAATCAGCTAAGCCTATCTTTTCAGGAATTTGGAGCAAAAGGAGTTCATTCAGAGGTGTTACCCAAAAAGTGGTGTGTTAGGCTTCAATGGATTCCAGGAAGCAAGTGCTCGCGCTCCCATACTTGATCTCCCTCACCTTCCCTTCTACTTCCGTCCACCTCCCATGGTCCCTGCTACTTGGTCGGATGAACACCAATAGTAGGACATTTTCTGCAGCTTCTTCCATCTCAGCTTGTGTTCTAGTCCTGACTCTGTCACGAATTCACTATTGATCTTGTCAAAGTCAAGTAACTGCCCTGAGCTTTAGCTTCTTCTGTCCTGAAATTTATTAATAAATACATTAAAATAATTATTTGCTAATAAATAATTAAAGAGATGATGGTTGAAGTGCTTTACTAATTCTATGATTCCATTATTCTCAGAATAGACACTAGCTAGAATAGTTTGAAGTCCATGACCTGCTGTTTATTATTTTCTCTACTAAGATGAAGATATTAATCAATTGTCTTTTTTTCTTGAAAGGTTGAGCTTAATTCTCTGATATCAGGCAACTAAACACCCCATATTTCCATATGAATATCTACTGGGTGCCTGATATTTAACCAAGTAAAATTCTTGCCTGTGGCTGAGAATCTAAGAATCACTTCTGGTACTATCCCTTGTATATATGAAGGTTGAAAACCATCAAGTTTCATTCTCTCATAGGACTGTAGTTCTAACATAGGTTTTCTGGAATCTTGGACTACAACAGATGAAGATATACATTTTGGTATTTTCTCCTAAGGGTACAAATGTCTGCATGTCCTAACATCATCATTGTGACCCCTGTCATTTACTGAGAGCTCACTGTATGCTGGACACTGCTGCTAAACCTCTACAGTCTTGTCCAATTCTCTCACAGTGTGGCAGTTAGTTACTATAATTATTGTTGTTTTTGAAATTGTCATATGTAAGTGTAGAAAATATGTACGTACAGTTTATAGAAGTTACAAAGGAAATACCCTATACACACCTCTCAGTTCTCTCAGTTTAAGAAATGCAAGTTTACCAGTCCTTAGATATGCCTGTGTGCCCTCTCTAGTCACACCCCCTTTACCTCTATTCTAAATTTTGTGTAACTCATTACCTTATTTTTCTTTAGTTTTCCCATCTATGTATGTGTGTATCCCTAGATAATACATGATTTAGTTGTACTTGTTTCTGAACTTGATGTAAATGGATCGTATAGTGTGAATTGTTTTAGAACTTACTAGTTTCTCAATATTTTGTTTTGACATTCATTACTTTTGATGTGTATAGCTATAGTCTATACATTATTATTGCTGAAAAATATTCTACTGGATGATTTTGCTACAATTTATTCTATTGTTGGTGTATATTTAGGTTGTTTTTATTTATATTTTTACTGATATGAATGATGTGGCCTTGAGTATTCTTATATATGCCTGGTGTGTACATGTAGGTATGTATGTATGCATGTGTGTGTATGTATAGGTAGGTATCTTTCTGTTTGTCTATCTATTTTAAGATGCATTAGAAGGCCAAGGCCTAGAATCACAAAGCCACTTGTTTGAGTGTTGAGACCAAACTCTGACCCCAGAAATTTATTGTCAGAGTTTGCATCCTTAATCACAATGCTCTATGGGTCCCCATGATAGAGAAGAGGCATTGGAGAATTTATAACTTTCCCAAAGAGTAGAGATTCAACAAAGGTCAATCTGACTAATGCTTTTCATTATTTATCATTCAAAGCACATATTAGGATTCTAGTATTTGTGAAATATTAACCAATCATTGAGAGTGAGTTTATGCTTGGCACTATTGTCTCTTTCTTACAAGTGATCAGATGTTAAGTTCATGAATAAGTACAGTTTTAAATTCATTTAATTCAGTATCAATTAAAAATATTCTAAAGTAGGCGTACTAAACAAGTGCCAATAGCTGTTTATGATATGACACTGACAAATTACAGGTTGTTATACTCAAGATAGCATTAATAACATAAAAGTTTTTATATGACAAAAACTTGGGAAGGAGTAGTTGCTATAGTAACCCAAAACCAAATGAATGTGGCAGTTAGTGAAAATCTTTGGTTTTGATGTTAAAGGAATCAAAATGGAAGCCCTGATGAATCACTCCTGTCCTGGAGGCACTTGGGTGAGTTTCTTTCCTAGAAGTTTTTCCTACTAAATGATGACAAATATTTTCAAGGAAAATGTAATACAGTTTCTCTGTTTATGTGTCACTCTGTGTTGATTGCAAGTGACTAAACCCATCTTGAACTAGTTTAGGTGAAAGGAGAAATATGCTGTTGTCTGGAATACCATGAAGAACTGAGCAATCAAACAATGGGAAATACAGAGATGCAGATGGACTTCTGGAAACTAAAACCATGGGCCAAACACTATTAGGGATCTCTCTCTGGTTCTTGCTTCTGCTTCTCTTTCTGGGTTGACTACCTTAGATTGGTTTCTTCCACATGGCAAGAAACATTGCTGTCAATACCTCCTGACTTCTACAACCTATAACTTCTATCACTGGTGATGGATTAATTTATGCTTTCTCTGATGAAAAGTTAAAAATTACCAGAGGAGGGTCTGATTGCCTCAGCTTGGAGATATTGTCCATCTTTACACCAATTTACTGTTCCCTGGGTGGGGAAGAAAAGAATGGGGTTGTATATGAAGATGAACATTTCCTCAGAACCACTTGGTTTGAATGGAACAAGAACACTCCTGAAAGAATGTGAGTGAAGCATATAGAAGGGGGTACAATGGACAGGTAAAGCAATCATCCTTTACTATACTTGTTTAAACAATCACCATGATATTTTCAGTATTTGCCAAACTATGAGAGTAAAAATTTTATACTATTCTCTCCTTGGATTATTTTATTTATATTTTACCTGAAATATTTTCAAATAAACAATTAGGATGAGGAAGTGAGAGTCCTGTCTTCTTGAAAATGAGTTCAAGCCCACAGGCTCAGAACCTAAGGAAATGAGGCCAGGCCTGAAATAAATCTACCTTAGGAAGGTAAAGTTTTAACCAGAGTTAAATTGGCAAAACTAGGTTAGTACTGTGCTTTTTTCAGTTCACTGTTGTTTATTTTTATTGGCATTAGTTAAGAGTAAGGGTGGTATTACAGCAAAAATAGTGATGGAACCACAAAATCCACATGTTAGTATTTTGTCACTGTTTAAAATCAGTACAAATCTAGAGGCTGAAGACAACACCCATATATTATCCCACAGTTCTTGTGGTTCAGAAGTCTGGGCACGGTGTAGCTCAGCTGGGTTCTCTGCTTAGAGAATCACAAGGGCAAAGTCTAGGTATGGTCTGGGGCTGCAGTTCTCATTTGGAATTTGGGTCATTTTCTAAGCTCACTGGTTGTTGGCAGAATTCGTTTCCTTCTCACACCTTCCACATGACCCCATCCATCTTCAAGCCAGCATTAGTACCTTGAATCTTGCTTATGCTTTGAATCTCTCCAACTTTCCTTTCTGCCATCTCTCCCTCTGACTTCTCTGTTTCTCTTCGACCATCGGCAAAAGAGGCTTTTAAGGGCTCATGTAATTGGATTAGGTCTGCCTGGATAATCTTTGCATAAGGTCACCTACACCATATAACATACCATAATCATCGGAATGAATGATGTTTCATCACACTCACACATTGCACGGATTAGGGTGTGAAATCTTAAGAGTCATTCTGAGAAATTCTGCCTGCTGCTAATTGGCTTCTGAGTTGGACTTGACCATATGTTGGCTGTTTAGCTCCCCTGAGCCTCAGTTTTTGGTAAAAGTGAGGTTTAAAGCTACCTGCCTTCCTTACCTCACTTGGTCCATGTTAGTTTTAAACATAGTAGTACATGTCAAACAATTTTTAATTCAGTTTTACAAACACTATTGTATTTCATTGGGGGTACAGAGTTTCATACACTTGGAGACTTTGAATGAATATAGAAATATACCATTTTGCTTTTATAGTAAATACATTTGTATGGGCTGAAAAACGCTGATATCTGATGCAAATAATTAACTTCATGATTTACTTCTAATTATGCAAAATCTTAAGATCACAAACCTAAAAACTGTAAGACACCTCAAAGCCAAAACCATATTTTTTATAGAGTCGTCTAAAAACAACTGTAGAGAGTCCAAGTAAAAATATAGCCCCCTTAAAGGGGCTCCAGTCCACAGATATCAACTAAACTATGCAGTTGCCAAAACAATGCAATCTCTCCAGATTCTCTAATTGGCCTTTAGACTTAATGTAGCATCAGGTATGCAAATAAATAACATCAGACTCTGATTATTGTCACCTCCAGCCCCACCATCACAACATCTTCTGTTACCTATTCTCAGAAAGCTCCTTCTTAACTCTGGTCAAACTTTTTCTTTTATGATTGTCCATTAATCTTCTTAGAATAAATTATCCTAAGTGCAGTAAATGGCCTAATTCCTGTCCCTCAAAGAGCTCCCTACTTGGATTACTGTCTTAGTTCAGGTCCTCTGAGAAGCAGATGCCAAGATGGGATGAGCTGAGCATGAGATTTGTTGAGGAAAACTTTGTAGGAGAAAATAGAGAGGGAGCAGAAGGAAGCTGGGAAGGCCATGAGACCACCATGCAGAACTGTTCCAAGTGAAAGAGAGAAAGAAGGAAAGCAAGAAGAAAGGCCTTAAGGTTTCAATTCTGAGAAAGTTTTAGCAAGGTTAATTGAGAGTCCTTAAGCTAAAGTTGCTCAGAAAAATCCTGCATCTTCCAGGGACGGGCCTGCATTAGTAGGCCTGCTGTGCATAGTCATGGCTGGAGCAGCTACAGAAAGCATGGCTTTAGAACAGATGTGATAATGAATTTCAGAGGGCAGCAGCTGGGGCTATCCGTCTAGTATGCTTCCCACAGTAGCCACCATAATTACTATCTCAGCAATCTGTTTTTTGCTACATTCATAGGATAATGGCCTTCTCTGTCTTGCTTTCGAATGTTAGGTCATTGAAATGGCTGATTATTCAAAATCATGTGGCATTTCTGACTGAATATTTTCCATTCGTCACATTTTATTTTATTTTATTTTAAAAGACTTTTACTAGATAACTCAATTCACCCTTACCATCCTGGTTGCTTCTTCTGTCTTCTCCCTGTACGTATTACTATTATAATGTATGCATGATTGCCTGGATCTTGAATCTCCTATAGTCAATGAGCCACCGATAGTGATTATAGATTTATAACTGCAGAAATATATCAAAGGAAACGACATACTAAGAACCAAGATTGGGACCCCAAATGTTTTTGTAATTTTCTTAGTGGATGAAATGGACAATTGATGAGAGTCACAAGGACTCCTTTTCCTTGGCAAATTGAAGATGGACTGGAAGGAGATTTATATTATCTTATCTATGATCCCTTAGTTTGATTCTTGCTTGTCCTTTTAAGTGTGGGATTGGGGGAGAGTGGGGAAAGTGTCCCTTAGAGTGACCATATATTGTCCAAATGATAAGGGGACACTATCAGTATTGCCAGGACAAAAGCCATAACCAGGATAGTCCTGAGAAAACTGAGTTATATGGTCACTCTAACTAAGGGCTCTCCTCTCAGGATCAAGGGACACTTGCACCTCTCGCCTCACCAAGCACGTGGAAAGAAGGAGCAGTGAAATGATTTAGACAAGATGTCTGAAAAGAGAGCGATACAGAAAGATGGAAATTTTAGCTTGTTTTTCCTTCTCAAAACCTGACATCTCTTGGGATTCCCTGTTCACTTAGGTGTCTTTGATCCAGAGCTCTTCCTTCCTGGGATGAAGATGGGGGCAAGTAGGTGAGGCAGCAAGGGGTGTGTGGGGATTGTGCTCCCTCCAAGGCTCCTACAGAAACAGTTCTAGATGGTTATTAGCTTGGGTCACATGTTCTCAGGGGATTCTTGGTGGTTTTCCAGGCTAAACAGGACACATATTCTTGGAGGGCACATTTTTTTCCCCCAACAATTTGAGGGAAAACTTCTTTTATATTAAATCAACCCCAGATATATAGTGAATTATAATAGAATATAAAATTCATCTGGATTTTAAAAATGAATTATGAGAATTTAAGCATATTATTTTTGGGAGCCACATTATACTTAGATCTGCCTGTATTATTAATTATTTTAAGTTATTTGCTACATCTTGTTGGAAAAGTTTTAAAAAGAACTACCCAACAAATTAGAGTGTGTCTTCAACATTCCCTTAGCTCTTTTGTCTCTTTCCAAAATTGGATAGAATGACATTGGACACTACCAGATTCTTAATGTTTTGATAGTGTTCTAAGGCTTTCATTGTAATTGATCATTTAGACTAGATAACTGAATGGGTAATAAGACTCAAGACAGCCAGAACTCTCCATTGTAGACAGAGATTAGCTTTCAGTAGGTGTGAAGATGAGCCAAGATTTATTTCTTCAACAGCATTTATTGAGTGCCTTCCCTGTGCTGGGAGCTGTTCCTGAAACCATAAAATCGCAGTGAGCAAGACAGATAAAGAGGCAACTACCATATGATCTCACCTATAAGTGGAGCCTGATCAATAAAACAAACAAGCAAGCAAAATACAACCAGAGACATGGAAATAAAGAACAAACAGAGAAAAACCAGAGGGGAAGAGAGAGGGGGATAACGAGGGAAAGAAAGGGAAGGATCAAAGCAAGGAACATGTATAAAGGACCCACAGGCAAAGACAACAGGGGCAGGTATTGAATGAGGTAGGTTGGGGGTGGGTAGGGCAGGGGAGATTAATGGGAAAAAATGAGGACAACTGTAATTGAACAACAATAAAAAAAATTTTAAAAAGGCAATAAAGAGGCCTTCCTCTCCTGGAATATAACAGACCTGACAGATAATGAATATTGATAAAACTAATAAATAAGAAAAATTAAACTATCCTAATAGTGCTTTACCTTCTTGGATAAAAATAAAGCAGGAGAGGGGTACAGTCACTTGGTGTGGGATAAAGTGACGGCTTCTCTGAGGACGTGATATTTATTTGGCCTTAGATCGAAATAATAAGAAAGAGGAAGCCAGATGAAAGGGAGGGTAGAATCCTTCAGGGAGCAGCGATGATGAGTTCACAGAACCTGAGACAACTTGGTTTTCTGGAGGAACAGAGAGAAAGCCAGTGTGTGGACCACAGTGGATGAGGGATGGACTGGTTGGAGAAAAGGCCGGGGTAGACCATATAGAGCTCTGCAGGTAATAGAGAGGAGCTTGGCTAATCTTCTAATTGTAGTGAGAAATTATTAGTAAGAAATTATCTTAGGGTCTTAAGATGGGGAATTTTATCACTGTCCAGATTATGCCAAATAGTAAACCATCTTTTCCTGAATAACTTGGCTAAAAAGGATAGTATATCTATGAATATGCATGAAGGTTAAGCAGAACATGGAAGAAGGACCTGAACTAAAACTTAACATGAGAGCACAAAACATGGGAGTGTTAAAAGAATGTAAGGATGATGATGTTTAATAGTCAATGAAATGTTGCATTTCATTATAAAAAAATATATCTATGTTATATATTCGAGAAGAAACTCCCCTTCAAATTAATTGAAAAAAAGTTTTATAGAAAGGCACATAGAAATTCACATATCTAGAGCTTGATTTCTAAAGAGCTCAGACTTTATTGTATATAATTTACTATGAAATTTTGTTTATTTATAGTTTAACCTACTTGACTCAAAAACACAAGGAAGTTTAAGTAGTATGAATAATGTTTAAAATGGCCAATGTTTCTTTGCTGTGATAATGCCTCCTCCCCAGGGCATTTAAATGAGGTGGGGAAACCTCCACTTGGAGTGGAAAAAACTGCAATCGCATTTCCAAAGAAAGAGAAGTGAAATAGGAAAACAGAAACAAAAGTCACCAAGTCATTTGGAAGCTCGTGAAAGGCAAACAAGAGTTTGTACATTTCAGACCAATATGCTTCCGCATGTGAATCATTTAACAGGAAAAAACGCAAGACTGACTCAGCTAGAGCGGGCTCTTTCTGTCCCCACTGAGGACCTTGCTTGGCGTGGCCTCTGCTACGCTCCTCACACCTTGCATTTCTCCTGCTTTCTCACCGCAGAGAAACAGGAAGCATGTTTATTAATAAGACTGACTGGAGTCACACATAAAACAATATCAGGCTTTTATCTCTCCTGGGCTTGGGAAACTGTTCGAGGATCAAGGACCAGCTCCTAGCTAGTATGAGAAGCAAGTGAGAGGCAAGACTGCTGAAAAATAAACTCACAAGCCAGCATTTGACAAAGGCCCCTAGAAAGACCTAGAACATGTCTGCCTGTACAAGATCACATCAATTCGTCCCAACCCTCCCCTGAGGCTTTATCCCTTATAACAGTTAGAGGACTGGGATCTCAACAGGAAAAGGAGCTTGCCCAGGACCACAGGGTGAATAGCACTTGGATCTGAATCTTCTGACTCCCAGGGCTGTGCCATTCTCCATCATGCCCTATGGAGGAGGTTTGCAACTCAGGGGAGCATTGCCCAGGCTGGGGTAACGAGTTGTTTCCCTCCTTTGCCTTGCAGTTGCACCTCTGGCCATTATTTCTTATTTTCTGTATTGGGGATCATTTCTTTTATGACATAGGTTGAGTTTCATTACGCTTGAAAATGGAGAGAGACAGTTAGAGAGACTTATATTATGGTTTGTTCCCCACCACACCCCACCCCACTCCAGATCCACAGAAGGAAGTACATGAAGATTATTGCTGTCTATGAAGGACATAAGGAGCTAAATGGGCGTTATTTAGTCTGAAAAGTCTTAGCGATGCCAATAAACCACTTAGGACAAGTCACCACTCTTCCGTCCTCATTTCTTATCAGTCCTTGGCTTTGGGAAGAGAGACTTTCTGAAAGGATAAGGAGCTTTGTGGAGTGAGAGGGAGGGGAAGGTTTGTGAACTCTAGACTCTGAAACAAACCAGTGATAGATTGTTCCATAGGCTGACAATTTCCTCCTTTGCCTTCCTTTCTTCTTCTTTCTTTTTTTAAAAAAATGTATTTATTTACTTTTAGACAGAGAGGAAAGGAAGGAGAAAGAGGGAGAGAAATGCCAATGTGTGGTTGCCTCTCATGCACCCCCCACTGGGGACCTGGCCTGTGGGATGCGCCCTGACTGGGAATTGAACCAGTGACCTTTCAGTTCCCAGCCCACACACAATCCACTGAGCTACACCAACAAGAGCATTAGCCTTCCTTTCTAACAGGAATACATGCCATCTTCAGAGACTTAGGGGAAAAAAATAACAGTAAGAAAGGAATGCAATCCTTTAAGTATATTCACCACAAGTTACCGCCAACCAGATCAAAAATTCTCAGTGTCATTCCAACTCGAGTGTGGCCTGTGATCCCACAGTTAAGTGAAGTGACCATATTGAGGATGTTCATGCAATTGCATTGGCTTTGGCTTTCTTAGTGTATCCAAGTCTTTGAGTTCATTTTTATCACACCACTGCTTAGTGTGGGGTTGTTTAAGTGGATTGGGAAATCTTATGAAAACTGTTAAACTAAACAAGTTCATCTTTTAGGGAACACATCTGTGTATTTGGCCATTTTCCAGAGACATCAGAAACTGGCTTTGAGAAAGGGTGGGCATTTATGGGAAAGTCAAGCAACTCGGGTATGAGTCCTCACTCTTCACGCTACCGTGGTGTTGCTATGACAATGGGAAAATTCCACAACATTGCTGTGCCTCAGTTTCCTTGTTAAATATGTATATAGTAACTGTGCCTACCGCACAGTACTGTTGTGAGGCCCAAGTGCAATAATACACAGTGCACCCTGTCTGACATCTAGTAACTGGTAAATGTCAGGGAAGATAATGCAGATGTATCTTAACATGTAATTGTGATTTTGTTTATTTAACCCATGTATTCTAATGTAATGGAGTTTGCTAAACACAATGAAGTCTCCAGGATTTTAAGAGCATGACTTCATTGCCCCTTCATTTTTATGCTGCTTCCTTTGGACAGGCAAGCAAGTCCCAGTTGACTGACTCAAGACTTTGCAGCAATGTATATTGTGCTGACTTCACCCTCATGTGCCCTGAGGGCTATCATCCATCAAATCAGGGGAGCAGAGAAGTGTGTTGGTGGGAAATAAATGAGGAAGAACAAGGACAAAAAAGCATTAGGAGCTCATTTACTGACCATGGTTATTATATGAAAGAATGATCATTTTTTTTTGAAGATTTGTTCTCTGTTGTACTGCGGACATGGCAGAAATATAATTGCTCAGTAGGCATGTTGATCAGTTATCAGGAGGGATGGCAAGGCACGGCTGTTTCAAGATGCCTTCAAAATACAGCAACATTTTTGCATTAACGCTTTCCAGACTGGGTCTGGGTCAGTCATGATGGAGAGATATAACCATCGATAGGCTAGTTGTTTATAGTAAAATAACCCCCTTATCTCATTATGTTCTTGGTACTGTTTATCAAGCAGAGCTCTTCAGGGCTTGATATTTAGCAGAGAAGTTAAAGAGATAACCAACATTCAATTCTAGTACATTGCCAGTCTCAGTGAGATAGCATGGAGGTTGAGCATAAGCTCAAGTTTTGGACTCAAGACTTTCATCCCGGTTTCAAGTTAGTGGCTGTGTGACCTTGGCACTGGTATTGAAGCTCTATGAGGAAGTTATCTCAGAAATAGGAGCAATAAAACCTTCAAGCAGAAGTGTTGTGAAGAGTCAATGCAATTGACATTACAATGATCTATACTGCAAATGCTCAATAAATATGAATGTCTTTGCTTTAGTTTTTCCCTCTTTCTTTCAGGTCTCCTAGTGCATTTGGGAGTCCAGCTTTTATAGGTTTAAATTATGTTACAGATAGCAAGTCAATCACTGGAGGAGGCATAAACTATTTGAGGCATTTGAGGTTTTCTGCTAAAAGGGAGGCCAGAGGCCAGAGCTAGTATTTATGCTTTGTAGCACATTGGCCAGCTGGCCCAGCAAGTCCGGTTAGCTGAGAGCAGGGGAGATACTAGTGAGTGTTTCCCAATGAACCCCAGCATATTGAAGTGCTTTGTAAAATATTCAAGGGCTCGAGGATTGTACAGTGTTACTCTCACTGCTATCAGCACTTACCTTTTCTTCTCACCTTACAGGTTTGGAAACTGATACCCAGAAACACAACAACTGATTTTCCCAAACACATTGTCATCATGGCCACAGTGGTGGTTGCCTAGAGCCAGCTAGGCAACTCAAGTAATCTGTATAACAACCATGAGGCAGTTACCGTCAACCTGTCGTATAGAGGAAGCAGAAGCCCAGAGAGGTCACAGAGGGGGCGAGAAGCTGGGCTCTCAATGTTAGTGGTCTGACTCCAGAGAAACCATTTTGACAATGATACTATACACTTACACTTTAAAAAAACAAAACTAGGCCTACTAGGTGAATTCAGTTCTCTTTTATGCTTGATCCCTTCTTTTTCACTTCATAATACATTTTGATTTATCTATTAGTTAGCTTTTGGGAATATTTTCAATTTGAAACAATGCCCACAAAATGTATTGGTTTCATAAAAAGAGGAAATAGCTGCTAAAGTCAACCAAACTAATTTAAAGGTAGCTTTGAGATACTCTCCTACTAGGGTGATGATGGCAGAGGTGAAGAGTGAGGGGGTGGTTTGTTCCAATAGAAACATAACACATATCGTTCACAGTCTAGCTGAGGCGAGAAATGAAAACAGAGTCAAGCCCAGTAGAAGCTGAGGAGGGGAGACGAGCTTGCACTGAGAAGGTACGGGTTTCAGGCAACATGTGGGACTGTGGGTGGTCTCCAGGGGTAGGAGAGGCTAAAGAGTTAACAGGTACCATCCTTAGGATGACCAAGGACCAGATATAATATTGCATAAGAAAAGGAGAAAACAAAAACCAAAACCCCAAGCTTCTTAACTTGGAGAAGAAAAAAGTCAGAGAGATATGAAGGCTTGCTTTTAATATCTTAGGGCTGTCACGTGGCAAAGGGACTAGATTTGCCTGTGCCGTTCCAAAGGACAAAAGTAGGGCAAATGGATGCAAGTGTGGGGAGAAAGATTTAAAACCGAAATGGAGAAGAACCTTCCAGTACTACTTCAATAACAACAGCACAACAGCCGCAGTAACAGGAAGGGCTACTTCCACAATCATGTAGCTCTTGGTTACTGCGGATAGGTACGTAAGCAGAGGCTGGGTAGTGTTGTAAAGGCAAACAAAGCAAATTGCAGACCAACACATTTTGTATTATGTTCCCATTTAAAAACATACATGTATCATGTGCATGGAAAAAGTACACTAAACATATAAACACATGCATTGTACAATGATTTTTTTCAGTTTTTATGAACCTGTGTAATTTAGAACAACCTACAATACATATATTTTTTTTACTTGTAAAGCTCAGGAAGCTTGATTACATTTTTGGAGGTCACAGTAAAAGCCGAGATCTGAATCCATCCTTCTCCGACTGAAAGTCTAGTCTTTTTTTTTTTTTCAGAAAACCACAGTCCTGAATTTCACGGAACTGGGAAGGGAATGGGAAGACAAAGCATGGAGGTAGTAGGTATAGAATATTAAATTGCAGTAGGTTAGGAGCTTGTAAAAATAGCCGAGAGCTGATTTGGAGAGTGGGACTGGAAAGTGACAAAGAGGACAGTTAAGTAGGTTGGAACTGAGCTGTGAGAACGCAGGGCGGTGGGGACAGAGCAGCCACGGTGTGGTCATCTGGACAAGGAGCAGGAGTGGGATGAGAAAAAAAGATAAAGTTATTGTCTTTCTTTCTCTTTAAATTTAAAGCCCTTTATTAAAACAAAAATGTCCCCAAATCAACATTCTGCATTTTTCTATTTTTTAAGCTATTTTTATTTTGTAGAGACTTCTCATCCTTTAACAGCATTTATTCTATTTATTCTTTTGAAACAGAATTCCCTCGTCTAGTTTTCTGCATGAGCGGAAGGTCACGTTTGTTGTGTGGGGACAGTACTGCTGGCTACCTGGGTTCAGAGTGGAGTCCAGTCAGGCTAGAGCCAGAGTGGTCTTAGCTCGGGGACAACCTGACATCACTGTTTACACAGTGTGGTCTGCCTCCAGGACAGAGGGAGGTGTTTTATGGCCACAGGCTTTATGAGTTGTAGCTGTAAAATAATCAATCTTTTAAAGCAAACATACCACAATGTCTGCATTCAAATGCAAATTGTCCTTCAGAGCTGCGACCTTGGGAAAATTTTCACACATACTGCCAAAAAATATCTTTAAACTCTTCACCAGAAATACCCATCAGACTCAGTTTGTCTTTCTCTCTCTCACACACACACACATTTTAAGGTATACTTTTTTTTATTGGGGTAAAATTTATGTATGACATTCGATGGTTCCAGTGTATAATAATCTAATTCAACATCTGTATACACTATAAAGCGATCACCACCAAAAGTCTAAATACCAGCCATCACCAAGACACACTTTATTTTTAACCAAAAATATTTTATCTTTCTTGGTAATCAATTTTATTTCTCAGGGGACTGGCTGTGAATGCCTCTGTCTATCAGAGCACTAAAACCCATCATTAAAAGACAGTCATTACCACTGAAGAGGTAAAAATAAAATGGGGTGCTAAGTCTGAAGACCACACCCAAAGTAGAACTACAAAGAGAGTTGGAATATTGGCAGTAAGCTTAGCATGAGAGAGTATCCGTCCAAGATGTTATTTTGAAGGATATAGTTAAACGTCTACATGTTAAAACACTTAAAAAAAAAAGCCAAATCTACTTCCTATTCCAACTTGTTTAGGGTATTTTTCATGCTGTCACTTCATGTCTAATCTGTGGTCACACCTCATACTCAACACATGGTCCATATCTCTAGAGGCTCTATACCCAGAGCTGAGGAAGATCCACAGTGAATATGTGTGAAGGTATGCAAAAGAAGTTCCATTTATATACTATTGGAAGAAGTCTAAATTGGAATAACTTTGGGAGAATAATTTGAGAATATCAAAAATCAAAATGCACTTACTGTTTTATTATCATTTGAGCTCTTTGTAATGTAGATATGCTCAGAAATATACACACATATATGTGTAAATTAGTTTATTACAGTATTGTTTGTAATAAGAAAATACTAAAAAAACCTCCAAATGTCCATCAATAGAGAAATTGATCAATAATTTATGCAATAGCTGAAGAATAGAATAAAATACAACAATTGGAAGAATAAAATGGTTTAAAAATGCAGATTTGCAAAACATATTGTTAAATAAAAAAGCCAAATAAAAATGTTTCTAGTGTTTCTCAGTTTAGGAAAAGATACATCCATCCATATGCGTATTTATGATAGATATATGGAAGGATACATACAAAATGTGATGGCAGTTACATTTGGAGAAAATAATGAGGTCCACTATAGGTGAGAAAATAACTTTTTATTGTATATTCTCTTGTGCGCTGAAATGTTTTATCATGAACATGTACTGTTTTTAAAATAACAAAAATGATTTTAGAAGATAAAATAGACAATGGAGAAATGTATTGACTAAGGCATGGTTGAGAACAAAGATTTGATCTTCTCTCAAAAGCAGTGAACTAAACTTTTGCTCTTGTTCTTTGGCTGTGCTTAGACATGGATGGAAGGGTGAGTGCTGGGGATTAGTGAAAACAGTTATAAATCAGAATGTGTCATGGCTTTTTATTTGAAGGTGCAGTATCAAGCCTAGAAGAAAGACATTCTGCATCAAATTTTTTACATCGTCTGACTTTTCCTTAAAAATAGAAAAAGACAAGAAACCTTTATTTTTGGTCACTTGACCAATTATTAGCCTTTGGGGACTGTGTTGTTTTTTTTTTTTTAAGTAAAGTAAGTATGCCCGGTACATTGTCACATAGCAATTCTTAAGGATGAGTCAGTTTCATTAAAATTGCCTCCCTTTCTCACAGCTGGGAAGAGCGAGATACTAAATTTATGAGCGCTCTAAGGAGGAAAGAAGAGGAAATATTTAGAGGGGACCTTTGAAGTAACTTAATGCTCTCCGTATGTTCACTGAGGGAAAGAGAGGATGCGGAAGAGAGTGAGGAAGGAGAGTAGTAGGACCTCAAAGACCAACTGTGACTCCATAATGGGTTTAACAACAGTGGGTTCTGGAGAGGAAGGCTCTTAGGAATTTTATTGGCTCATGTTTCACAGTAGATGAACAACTTTTTGTTTATGGAGTTAATTCTTGCTTCATAATGTGGAACTGTTTACTTTTAATTTGCTATTCTTGTCATTATTTTTGTTATTATTACTTTTTATGGAGTACTTAAAATGCTTCAAATTCTTACTGTAGGTGTTTTATAAGGAAGTATTTCTAAACATAACAACCGTTTGGGATGGCTAGATCTAGCCCATTTTATAGATGAGAAAACCAGAGCTCAGAGAACTGAAGTAAGGAGTAAGCAGAAAGGTCAAGGCTTGACTTTCTTTTCCAAGTGACTGGAAGCGTAAGGCAATGGCCTGGCTTCCAGGGGTATTTAGCTTGATCTATAGGCTGCAGAACATGAAACTGGGAGCCTCCCAGACTCTAGAGCTGAACTACGTTTGAGGGCTGGGAAGAATGAATGGTCTGCTCATCATGCAACTGGAACTGGAAAGAGGCAGTTATAGTTGCTGGACTGAGTCCAGAGATACCATGGAAGGGAAGGAAGGGAGCCTGAGGAACTTCTGGACGTTGTTAGAGTTACAGCAGCTTCCCCTATGGGGAGACAGGCTGGGGCCACTTCAGTGTGAAGTTTGTCTGGTGCTTTCATTACTCTTCCTTATTCTTCTCATTATTATGTTACCCATGTTAGATGCTGAGCATTTCTTGTTGTTTAGTAAGGCTACCTCTAAATCCTAAGATTTCATTTGTAGATACAATTTTTAGAGAATTTTCATAAGATGTTCCAACAGTGTTCCATGGGTTTTCCATCACGGCCCCTGCCCTTGTTTTACAATCTGATTTGAAATTACCACCTTTCTTAGAGTTTCAAGAGAGATCTCAGGATGCATGAAAAAGAACAATCTTTAGGTGACAAATGGCTTCCCTGTATAGTTTCTAGCTCACAGAAGCAAAGACTACCCAATTTTCATATGTATCATATTTGGAGCAAGTTGATTTTAAA
The DNA here is from genome assembly GCA_007922815.1 of Macrotus californicus. Classification (NCBI taxonomy): domain Eukaryota; kingdom Metazoa; phylum Chordata; class Mammalia; order Chiroptera; family Phyllostomidae; genus Macrotus; species Macrotus californicus. The sequence continues at coordinate 2,038 of VMDR010007122.1, read as the reverse complement.
AGCAGATGATTTTTCTTTTTCATCTCTAATAAAAAAATGATGTTTGGAGCAATGTGTGTTTACTGGTAACAAATTCCACCAATGGGTGTGGTAAAAAGTTGAGCGTTTGTGGACTTGCAGCTTCTATTGTCTACAGCATTTCCTCTCTTGTCTCAGAGGTTCGTGCTTTCTCAGGCAAGGGCAGTTTCAGATCCAGATACATGTCTGGTTTTCCTTACTCCAAGGATGAGGAGGTGGGGGTGGGGTGGGAGTGGGGATGCTTGTGGAACTTTCTGGCAGGGATTCCTTTGTCTGTCTTTGAAAAGAAAGTAAAATGGGGCAACCAGTCTCATCAGTCAAATAAATGATTTCCTTGTTGATAGGAGGTGAGGAAAAGATGAGTGAATAACTTTTGGGAAAAGAAACCATGAGGATACAAGGGAAGGAGCAAATAAGGAGTTAAATATTGTGAAAGACTTATAAGACAGGTGAAGTATAAAGACAGATAGTTTGCTTTTCCAATTTGTCCTGGAGACAGTAAGATAATCTTGTTAAAGCAATAAAGCCCTGGTGTCTGTTCTGCCCTGGGAGCACCGGTGACTATATTGAGCCCCTCAATAAACACAGCCAACTTACGTGAGTGTTCTAAATTCCATCTTGTGGTGAGAGGCCTGAAAATTATAATAGCAAGATCAACACTTGGTGTGTATGCGTAGGAGATGGTGCCCTCAAACAGGATTTTGGCCACGATGGGCATGTTTCTCTGTAAATGTTGTATGGTATCACACCTGCTCACCTGACTTTTCTTAACAAAATTGTAGCTAAACAATGGGAAAAATGTACATTTTTCTGCACATTTAATTGACATACAGCAAAGCCAACACATACCACAGAGTGGTTTAAATGAACAGCAGCTTGTGGTCTATCCCAGCCTGTTAGGGTTATGGTAAATGCGATCCGGGAAACGCTGGGTCTGAGCTGTTGCGGTGGTGTATTTGCTTCTTCCTGTCACCTGGGCTTTGACTCGTCTGCTGATCTGTGTCAGTGTCAGAATGCTGGGTCACACCCTCTACTGTCTAGGTGTTGTGGGTCACTTTCTTGAATCAAAGCTGATTTTTCCACTTAGGAGAATTCCCTCTTTGGCAATTGTTCAAAATGTAGCATCCCAAAGGCAGACTCTTCAATTGTATTTACATGTATTGTGCAGGCTATTTGTTTTCTTAGCTCTGAATTCTCCAGACATGCTGGAGGTATGATTCCTCTGTTATTCAAGGGTGAGTTGCAATTTGCCTTGACCAGGGTGCCTTCACAAATTGCCTGTCACAGGGGCTGTGATGGTAAGAGCTTCAGAGACAACTGTGGCTTTTAATGAAAAAAAAAACAACAACTTTCCTACTGAGAGTCACCCAGTCCTTAAATCCCTTAGACTTGTGAATGTCTTGTTGCTTCCAACACTACTCAGCAATAACTGAATAGTACCCTCTTGCTATTTTAAGATTTTGCTGTTTTTTAAAAACCATACAAATGTTTCATCTCTCTCTCTCTCTCTCTCTCTCACACACACACATACACACACACACACGCGCACACACACACAATAATGAGTGAATCATAAACATGAAAAGTAAGATTTTGAATCTTAACTCTGAGGAAAATCAACATTATTAATAAAAAGTTGGTATAATATATTTAAAAGTAGCAATTCATGAATAAAATAGATTCTTGAGTACTCAATAAATGCCAGGAACATTTTACCAACATTTTCTTATTTAACTTTTTAACAACTTTTTCAAGATAGACATGCCTTATCTTAGAGGTGAGGCAACTGGGGTTCTGAAATGTGAAGTAAACCGCCAAGACCACTGCAGGTGCAGGGCCAGGCATGGGCCTGCTGTCGCTGACAACTGATAGCCCACACTTCTTATTCTCTGTGATGGATGTGAGCTAATTTGCAGCTGCTTATTGCCTTTAGTTCATAATCCTGCTTTCATTATAGTAAAACAATAGTCATCACACAACATGACTATTTGCTGTGGCCTCTGGCCAAGGCCATTTGATT